>JAWPHD010021728.1:0-27334 GCA_037043455.1 Cyrtodaria siliqua
ATTTGATTGGATCCCAATCAAGTTTATGAAAATCGCACACTTTCCTTTTTACTCGGCCATATCATAGAACAAAATCACATGTCGTTTGCAATAAGGGTACTGTAACCTGGAAACAAGTGTTGTAGTAAATATAGCAGTTGCAATGGTAAGCGTATATGAACCAGATAATATAAGACGGATGGTTTTCCTTTATTTTCCAACACAATTACACATATTACATTTACAAAGTCAAATTTATTGCTTTATTCATTTTTCTTAACAATTTAAATAATAACGTTTCATATTACGTCTGCAACTGCAAGCACTATATTATTAAAATGTTATTTCCTTATCAGTTCTTCTGAGATCATTAATTATGTGATATCTTACCCCCTGATACATTCCTGTCTGATGACTTTTGTGGTCACGCAATGCCTCGTTGATTGCCATTCAATATATCTTCCTAGTTAAGTTTAATATTCCTGACAAATGATTGTTTGCAAATTAACATTGTTGTTAATTTAAATAATAAACAACAAAACAACAGCAAATAAATACCATATGACCATAATGTTATAGGGTCACATTACCTTTTATGTATCATATGCTATCCATTACTTATTATACTTAATGAACTATACGGCAAAGGTCAACACTTCTGACCTTTTGTCGGCAATTCATATGCCAAACATTTGTTCTGAACTAAACATGAGTATGTTTTCATTGGCCTTGTACCAATAGATTTGCGACAGACACGTTTTATTCACCAGAGCCTATTGCAGAAAACCAAACGTATAACTATATATAATGGTCTAGTTACGTAATTGTCTGTGTGTATATATGTACTGTATATTGCTTCAGTAGGCGAGCAGAATCACCATTAATAGACAGAGCTCTCCATTATAAGCTTCTCTTTTCTTTCTTTCTTTTTTTTTTTTTAATATTTCTTTAATATTTCAAATGCGTACCAGACGATTAGCTAGTCTAGGATTCCGGATACATGTTACTTATTGCTTGATATGAAGCTGCATGGTATTTAGTGAACAACCGGATACAAGTAAATGACAGGAACTACCTTACAGGGAAGGCCTTCTTGGAGAACTATTGTTTGATTTCCGATTGCTGTCAAACGAAAAGAAAACTACGCGTGACGACGACGTCTTAATTGTCACATAACGAGAAATGACGACGGCATCTTTCACTGACATTTGAAATAGATACTTCTTCTTTCTATGGAATCAGACAATCTAAATATGGAATGCACATACGTTTCATTAGAAGCCGTCTCTATTTATGAACAATTTATAAAGTTATTTTTAAATACTGTCATTGAATGAACCATGTTCACACGTACGCACGTATGCACGCACGACGCACGCACGTACGCACTCAAGCACGTACAATGCACGCACTCACGCGCTCGTGCGCACATGCACACTCACTCACACACACACACATCGTCTGTGCTGTGGTTGCAACTGTCAACATGTACCACTCGTTTTACTTAGTAAAAGTTGATATAAAAATCGAACAAAAAAAGTGGCATTCAAGGACGACAGTCAACCACAGACATACAAAGAAACAATGAATGAATGAATGAATGGTGTTTTACGGCACGTCTACACAATAATAGGTCATATTGTGCGCAAAAATTGATGAAAAATAAAGAAAGGAAGTATTAATTAAAAATTAATGTAAATATATAAAGATAAAACTATTTAAAAATAAGGGATGATAAGGTGTAATATAAACTATGTATGTAAATCAACAAATGGCCGTCAGTAAATATATATAAGAAAATAATAACTATATATAAAGATGAATAAAGGACAAGATAAAACTTCACAAACACATAAGGGTTGACAATAGGGCTACCACATTGGAATGGCCAGTGGGGGTTTAACCAGGGTTCTAGGGTTCATCAAACCTCACTCTTACCCTATTGCCATTCCAATAAATGGGTTAGTATACATAAAGAAATCCCCGCCAGGTTATAATCTCTAAAAACAAAGCAGCGATAGATAAGATAAGACAGGATAAGGTAGCACTCAGTCTTAAATGTCGATATGTCTTAATGTATGTCTATGTTTTATAACATTAATTTTTGAGGATCTTCTTTTTGTGTTTTGGTGCTTTAAGTCGAATTATACGCATATATTAAAATGCCTTCACTAGAGAACTGTACACCATTTCATGTACCAAAACAGGGTCTACATTACAGTACCGAACTTATAAAGCAAAATGATTTGAGCTTGCTCATGCTTTATAACCAATGATACACTTCAATTTGATAAGAGAAAATTGAACATTTGTAAAATGAGAAAAAATGTTGCAAATTCCCAGACCAAACAAACTCTATTCAGAGTCATCGAGTTTATTCACAAATAACATATTTCGAGCGTATTGTATTGGAAGGGATGAGGGTGGTGGGGAGAGAATTTGTATAGGTAACTGTAAATCACGTTTAGTCATAAAATTGCATGAGCAAATGGTTTTATTCAATATGTTAACAGATGGCGAGGTTGTGTTTGGTTTATTTTTGCTCTAACAACAAAGAATTAACAATAACGTTTTGTATTCAGTACAGCTAACTTGTTAATGTGTTTGTTTCTTCATTAAGGTAATTTTTAAAAAAGTAATATATACTGCTAAACCATTGATACTGTTCCAAATAACAACAGAACAATGCTATTCAAAGAAAAAACGTTACTAGGGCCTCAATTTACATTCCCGAACTAATCGGCCATGTACCAAGTTAGCAGTAAATATGAAAGCTTTCCATGCTTCTTCAATAGCAATTAGCGTTTGGAAATAGGTCATTAAAGCTACAGACGCTATACTTAAACTGATACTAATACATGAATATGAATGAATCATGAATAAAGTAGTTTCAATTCGACGAACGTTCAAGTGTGTCGGTATATAAGCCATAAATCGATGCGTAAAATATCACATTCAAGTTATCAAGCCTTCGTACAGGTCACATCGTTAAAAAAGTTGCTCGGAACGGAATTTAAACCAGGGAGCTTGCAGTTTGATTTGTTACATAAAGGTTTTACCACTACACCACGAAATGTTATTGCTATGTAGTAGACTTTCTAAAACTAAATAGATTTACGTAATAACTCTAGCACAAACATGCGCACAAACGTGTGGTCCGCTAAATAAGATCTCGAGATTAACGTTTTGGGACGGAATCTAAGTTAAAATGATAAGAAATGAGGTTACATATAATGTCACGCCTACAGAGACGAAAGCGATTTCATTACAGGGTTTGTAGCTTTAACAGCAATACTGAATGGAATTACTTATAGTCTAGTCTCTGGTGGGGTTTGAGTGTGCATAAAAGGTCCCCTAAATATTTCTCCAGAAATGATTAGGGGGATGTATGATAGGAAATTTAGTACATGTGATTCTTACAATATATTTTTTATATTTTTTTCACAAACATAAATTGTTTTTGTTGTTTTAAATGGAAAATATATGCAGTTCAGTAAAAAAAATATGACGTAAAGCAGAAAAGTTGCAGAATTATTTTTTTTGGATAAAAATCGGATGAAAAATGGCTCAAAAATGTCAAAATTTGGGGTACCACCTAAAATTTTAAAATATTTAATATAGTATTTCCTTATTTTTTACCAATTTGTGTTTATTAAAATGAACAATGATGCATATCCTGCACAAAATATATACTTTTAGGTTTTAGTTGACCCCAAAACTCTCCAAATCGAGGAAAAAGTGGGTGGGGTATTTTGACATGAATAAACCTGAAATTACCGGCAAAATATAGAAATTCACTATGATGCTAATACTGCTAAAATGGATAGTCTCTTTTGTTTTCTTTCATGATTTTTTCTTTAAATTGACAAAATAGACACCAATTATCAGATTTGTAATAGGGAAGAACATGTGAAAAGGTCAGCTATTTATGTTTCACTCTAAGTGGAAGGGGTAAATTTATATGTTCTTAATTATCAGCGAAATAGTTAAGTTCTTATTATCAAAAAGATATAATTATAAATTTGAATCTACGCAGTAAAATGCTGCGATTTTTAATAGAGATTCTATTAAAATAAAGAAACAAATCCAAAATAAGATCAAAATGATGCATTTAATGAATTAATTTCCATTATACAATTAATACATGTTATTTTTTTTCATTTTTTCCAATTTTAAGAACTAATATGTCTAAATGATGTTATTAACTAAATTATTACTATATTATTAGCATAAAATAACGTTAATTCAATGAATAATACTATTTATATATTACTAAGGATCCTTAAACCATCAGGCACATTAAATTATTCAACTGTAATTAGCATTTTATACTTTCACTTATTTGGAGTTCCATCAGCAAACATTAATTATTGCTCTTTCTTTATAAAACAACTGGAATCGACAGGTGCGCATTTGGATTGTCACAAGTGTTTAACTCCTGTGGGTTTTCCTTGCATTAACAGAAGACACAGCTAACCTCAGCTTTTCTACAAGCGCAACGTTTTGTTGAAAACAAATTGCACTGACACATCAACACTAGATTTTCCGGGTATTTCAGGAGATGATTGCTCGGAAGTAGTCGATCATTGCTTTCCTCATAGATAGCCATATTCCTTTGGGTCTTGTTCATTGTTTTCCATGCAATGAATTTGGATGTAGGTGGAATACCAACACATGAGTATGTGCTGTCGTAGAGTATAACTTGTTGGTGGCAGAGACGGTAAGTCTAGTGCTTTACTGTGATGGTAGAGTGTGTATCTAAGCTCATCCATAGTGTTGCAAGGGGATGTGTACTCTTAATCACTTGTACATGATATTGTTCCGCTTTAGTGATGATTTCTTGCCGATTTGGATTATCCAGAGATGTTCCGAATTCAACCAAGTGCCTGACTGGATCAGCCTTGATAGCCTCAAACCTTGTTCCAACTTTACTTGTTTTATCCCAACCTGCGAGTATATGCGCAGCCGGTAGTAAATTGCAAATATTTATTTTTCTCTGCTGCTGTATGTAGAGGAATGTATATGTGTAGAGTCCCCAATTCCTGCTCTGATCCACATCTTTTTGAGTCCTGGGCATTGTTGCGCGCTCCAAAAGTACAACATCACGACCATGACGTCCGTATCAGATGACAATACAACTGTCCGTTTGGTTCAGATGCATGGAATGCATGTGGTACAAGACGAACAGCACCTTCTTCAATCGGAGACTCCAAGTCAGGACAGTTGGTGATGATTCCTGCTGAAATCAAAATCAATTGGCAGGTAATATTATCTTCTTTGCCTTTAATTCCGCTCAACAGGATTTCAATATTTGGACAAGTATACCCAGCATTTTCCTTGATCCACTTCCTGAGCAAAAGCTGTGATTTCGTCTTTTTTAAGTTTGATGGCAAGAATATGTTAATATTCAAAGGTAGTGGTGTATCTTCATTTGCAAGGTTTTGGTTTTGTACTGCCACGCCTGAGCCTCTCTGTATCATTGATGGATCCATCGATATAGAAGTCAAACACAAGATGGATTTGGGATGCACATTTGCAAATGTTCAATATCATTCGTACAAATGCTGCAAATAGGTCATTGAACGTTTTCAAACTCTTAAGGTCCACCTGTCTCATATTGGCCATGACATCGACTAAGTACACATTCGGTAATAAATCCGAATGTGACAATACTGGTACGTTTTCTTTGCCAATTGCGTTTTTCCAGTTCATGGCATAATGCACTCTTATTTGGTATCTTCATCAACCCTTCTTCGTCAAATAAGTAGTATCTTTCCTTTTTAAACTCTTGGTAAAGATTTTGCCCTTCGGTTTCCACCTTCAAAATGCTGTTTCTTATTTCCTATGTCATCACCTATTGTGTGATGATATTGTGTAGTTTCTTCTCTGTATCTGGAGTAATGTATGATGTCATGTTTTTGATATTTGCTTCTCTGGCATTTGTTTCTATTTGACTGAATTCGCGACTAACAGTTAATTCATGATAGAATGGCTTTGATCCACCAGTCTCTCGATGGACCTCACTTACAGTTATCATCTCGTGGTAGGTAATTTCTCAAAGGGCAACACAGTTCTT
The DNA here is from genome assembly GCA_037043455.1 of Cyrtodaria siliqua. Lineage (NCBI taxonomy): Eukaryota > Metazoa > Mollusca > Bivalvia > Adapedonta > Hiatellidae > Cyrtodaria > Cyrtodaria siliqua. The sequence continues at coordinate 6,056 of JAWPHD010021728.1, forward strand.
TCTTCTTGAGCTCCCTATAATACCCCCACTGATCTTCTGAGATATGTTTATCGTTTTTCCAATGCTTGAACTGCAGCTACAGCTTTGCACTTTCCCGGGGTTCTTTTCACGGAAAACTTGCCTTCTACGAAGTGCTGATAGATTATGGGAGCATCACTGGAAGTTTTCGCATGTCTTCAAGATATACAGAACACCATCGCAAGTACCTGACACAGTCAAACAATGCAAAACATGGAAGTTTTGTTATATACGTGTCCCAGTATTGGAATGTTTCGCTTGTACTTCTCTGCTCTGTCAAAGTATTTCAGCAGTTCATCCGATGAGTCTTGGAACTCCTTCAGTTTCTACTTGGTTCTTTTGGTATCATTGTCTGCTACATAGGTCTTTAACACACTTAGTATGACTAACTTCTGTTGGTATGGTTGAATTCCCTTTTGTGCGAAGAACATTGCAACCTTTCCATTGCCTCAATGAGATGAAGATTGCCTTTCACTGAACGAACAGAGATGAAGGCACTCCATGATGGCACGATTTGATCATTGCATTCAATTTGTATGACATTAGTGTCAACCTTAGATATATATATTCTTGAGACAATCCATGCGGCTTCCTGTTTCTTGATGCCTTTCTGCTTATCAATATCATTGTCGATCAGCCCATCACTGACAGTATAGTCTTCTGGTAATGTTGGTCTTCTTGCTGGTCGTGTATGTTCCTGTAGTTCATGACAAGGTAGTTGTTTAGTGAACACTTGATTCACGCGTTATGTTTGTATCTGATATGTTAGGATTCCTGTGAACTACTTGTGTTTTTTCTTGAAAAATTACAGATACTGTATTATGATTGCTTTCAATCCCTGACAGGGTTGCTTCCTCATGATCAAAGTTATCAAATGACGCTATGATGAACATTTCTGGGTCGAAATGACTTGGAAATGGCACATGTTCTGCTTCTAAAATCAAGCTGCCAATATTATTGTGGTACTTCTGCAATTCACAATAACTTATAGCTAACCCACAGTGATTCAAACTTGTGATCAGTTCCCTACTTTTGCATTGTGCATGAATAGCTTGGGTGTTCATTATGTGTAGTGGTGTTTTCTTGTTTCCATTATGTACGTAATACATAATCTGATGTAGTACGTGTACTTTCCTCTTTTTATTTTCTGAAAGATTTACAGTGCATTTATCATCTACATCATCATCATCATCATCATCATTTTTAAGATTTACATTTGTGTTTTCCTTATTGTCATTAAAATGTCTGTTATTCCGAATTCCAAAACAATGCTTCTATTATTTTAGAAATGATAATAACAATTTAATAACAATTTAATAAACTAGCTATGTAATAAAAAATCTTGAGCAGTGTGCATGTCAGTCTACTACTGCTCTTACAAATGGATGACCTAATAATTAGGTAATCTTTTTAAAATATAACACATCAATCCCTTAGTTATTTCTTAGGTAACAACAATGTTTTTCAGAAGACACCAACACTATTTTTATAATTTCTAATATATAAACTTGAACATAAAATCCGAATTTATGAGCATGTCCGAGTACTATTGAACTTTTTTGAGGACAGCTTAAGCAACTTTTTGGCTTTTAAAATGTACAACACATATACCTTAGTACTTGAATTAAATAGCTAATGGTTTTATAGAAATACTCATTTCACACAATAATGCCACCTAAAACTCAGAACAAAGTGCTTTATCTTTTAGAGGTCAAATGTGTCTGCACATTTTTAATGATGATATTACAACAAGGGGAATAACTTTGCAAAGCAGTATAATATTCAATTATCTATATGTTGAATTACCTGTGTTTTTTCTGAAACCTGTCCGATTCATTTTCCTCATGCTTAATATTGCATTATGATAACATATTAAATTGATTGTTTAACAATGTAATTATTTAATAAAAACTTATCAAGATTTTTTCTTTGGAAATGCTGTAAGGCGTCGCCATAGAGACTAACAAGGGAAGTAATGAAAGGTTATACAATTTCAATTTCAATTCTTGCTGATCATTTTCAATTCTGTCTATGGTCATTCTGATTCTAGACAATAATCAGATGAATGTAAACAAAATGATAATGATGGAAATCTATCTCGGTATAATGACATATTCGTCAAGCTGAAATGCCTGTTGAATTACCCCACCCATTTTTTGGGTTTATAAATTGAAAACTGATTGTTTTTAAAAGCCAAAATGAAACATTTGGTTTGTCCATATGTAGCATACTATTTTAATAACTGAAAAACATCATTCAATAATAACACTTTCTAACAATAAATTAAAATATCAAGCAGAATGGGCACTTTAGAGAGTTTTTCTGCTTAAATTTTCATTTTTTCCCCACAAAATACCAAATGTTCCCAAAAACATGCACTCATATCTGATAACGAAAGAAAACAAAAGAGACTATCCATTTAAGCAATATTAGCAATATTAGCATTGTAAGCATTGTAAGCATTGTAGTGAATTTCTAAATTTTGCCGGTAATTTCAGGTTTATTCATGTCAAAATACCCCACCCACTTTTCCATCGATTTGGAGAGTTTGGGGGTTAACTAAAACCTAACAGTATACATTTTTGTGCAGGATATGAATCATTGTACATTTTAATAAACAAAAATATGTAAACAATAAGGAACTACTATATCATTTCTTTTTAAATTTTAGGTTGTACCCCAAATTTTGTCAGTGTTGAGCCATTTTTCATCCGATTTTTTTTTTTTGGGGGGGGGGGATTTTTAAATTTTAGGTTGTACCCCAAATTTTGTCAGTGTTGAGCCATTTTTCATCCGATTTTTTTGGGTGGGGGGGGGGGGGGGGGGGGAGGGGGGAATTTGCAACTTTTCTGCTTTAAGTCATCTTTTTTACTGAACTGCATATATTTTCCATTTAAAACAACAAAAACAATTTATGTTTGTGAAAAAAAAAAAAAAATATTGTAAGTATCAAATGTACTAAGATTTTCAAAATTTCGGCGGCCATTTTGTCCACCATCTTGGATTTCTAAAAACGTACCATGATTCAGACTTAACACCCTCAATTTTCTGACCTATCAGACAAACCCCTAATCATTTCTGGAGAAGTTTTTAGGGGACCTTTTATGTACACTCAAACCCCACCAAAGACTGTACATTGACAATCATCCACCAAACCACTATTAGTGAAGTTGTGTCTGCTGATTTTGATTCATTGAAACGTCGCATTTCAACTACAAAGCGCTAATGTTCGGAACGCATTCTGTGTCACTATAATGAAAAGAAGTATGATATATGTTATTTTGATGTCCAGCAAACAGTAAGAAAAGTCGCATGTTTCCGGTGTCTGTCTGGTAGTAATAGCATGGAGCGATGTGATTTATTCGGCGCCGCAGACGAGAACCCGTTAGGTAGTGCTTCAAACTGTTCATTGTAAGCCTCTTATGAGTTATGAACAGCTTCATAAACATAGTTTTAACATCATTTTAAAACTGTTCTGTTAATGTATATTATGAACTGTCTAGGTGCATATTTCTGCCTATAGCATCCCAGTTCTGGTAAGGGGTGTGCTGCATTGTTCACCCTTGCAATGCCACCCACATTTCAACATCTTGTTATGCACTGTTCCTTCCCATTCATTGTATTTTTATGCATTGTCCAATCCCGTGGTGCTGCACTATCCTCCTCCTTCAGCCTAGGGTTATACTCTGTCCTCCGACTTCAACCTGCGGTTATGTGCTATTCTACCCCCTTAAACCTATGGTTATGCACTGTCTCACGTATGCAGCCAGTGGCATGCACCTGACTCTCCCCGACTTCAACCTGTGGTTATGCATTGTCTCATCACTTCAAGCTGTGGTTATGTACTGTCTATCCACTTCAATACGAGGTTATGAACTGTACTCCCTCTTAAACCTGTTGTTATGCATTGTCTCACTTATTCGATCTTCCTCTCCCCACTTCAACCTGTGGTTATACACTGTCTCCCAACTTCAACCTGTGGTTATACACTGTCTCCCCACTTTGACTTGTGGTTAAGCACTGTCTCCCAACTTCAACCTGCTTTTATGCACTGTCTCCCCACTTTGACTTGTGGTTATGCGCCGTCTCCCACTTTAACATGTGTTATGCACCGTCTCCCCACTTCAACATGTGGTTATACGCTGTCTCCCAACTTCAACCTGTGGTTATACACTGTCTCCCAACTTCAACCTGTGGTTATACACTGTCTCCCAACTTCAACTTGCTGTTATGCACTGTCTCCCCACTTTGACTTGTGGTTATGCGCCGTCTCCCCACGTTAACATGTGGTTATGCACCGTCTCCCCTCTTTAACATGTGGTTATACACTGTCTCCCAACTTCAACCTGTGGTTATGCACTGTCTCCCCACTATGACTTATGGTTATGCGCCGTCTCCCCACTTTAACATGTGGTTATGCTCCGTCTCCCCACTTCAACATTTAGTTATAAAATGTCTCCCAACTTCAACCTGTGGTTATACGATGTCTCCTAACTTCAACCTGTGGTTATGCACCGTCTCCCCACTATGACTTGTGGTTATGCACTGTCTCCCAACTTCAACCTGCTGTTGTGCACTGTCTCCCCACTTTGAATTGTGGTTATGCGCCGTCTCCCCACTTTAACATGTGGTTATGCTCCGTCTCCCCACTTCAACATTTAGTTATACACTGTCTCCCAACTTCAACCTGTGGTTATACGATGTCTCCCAACTTCAACCTGTGGTTATGCACTGTCTCCCCACTTTGACTTGTGGTTATGCGCCGTCTCCCCACTTTAACATGTGGTTATGCACCGTCTCCCCACTTCAACCTGTAGTTATACACTGTCTCCCAACTTCAACCTGTGGTTATACACTGTCTCCCCACTTCATTCAGTGGTTAAGCACTGTCTCTCACTTCATTATGTGCTGCTGCCCTTTCCTTGCTCTACTTCAACCTGTGTTTATTCACTGTCTCCCCCACTTAAACCTGTGGTTGTGCACAGTCTTACCACTTCAACCTGTGGTTATACACTGTCTCACCTTTTCAACTTGTGGTTATACACAGTCTCCCAACTTCAACCTGTGGTTATGCACCGTCTCCCCACTTTGACTTGTGGTTATGCGCCGTCTCCCCACTTCAACATTTGGTTATACACTGTCTCCCAACTTCAACCTGTGGTTATGCTCCGTCTCCCCACTTCAAAATTTGGTTATACACTGTCTCCCAACTTCAACCTGTGGTTATACACTGTCTCCCAACTTCAACCTGTGGTTATACACTGTCTCCCAACTTTGACTTGTGGTTATGCGCCGTCTCCCCATTTTAACATGTGATTATGCACCGTCTCCCCACTTCAACCTGTGGTTATACACTGTCTCCGAACTTCAACCTGTGGTTATACACTGTCTCCCCACTTCAATCTGTGGTTAAGCACTGACTCTCACTTCATTATGTGCTGCTGCCCTTTCCTCGCTCTACTTCAACCTGTGTTTATACACTGTCTCCCCACTTAAACCTGTGGTGGTGCACAGTCTTACCACTTCAACCTGTGGTTATACACTGTCTCACCACTTCAATCTGTGGTTATACACTGTCTCCCAACTTCAACCTGTGGTTATGCACCGTCTCCCCACTATGAATTGTGGTTATGCACTGTCTCCCAACTTCAACCTGCTGTTATGCACTGTCTCCCCACTTTGACTTGTGGTTAGGCGCCGTCTCCCCACTTTAACATGTGGTTATGCTCCGTCTCCCCACTTCAACATTTGGTTATACACTGTCTCCCCACGTTAACCTGTGGTTATTTATTGTCTATCCTGTTCAGCATGTGGTTATATATTGTCTCCCAATTTCAACATGTGGTTATGCACTGTCTCCCACTTCAACCTGTGGTTAAGCACCGTCTCCCCACTTCTGTGGTATGCTTTGTCTACCTAGTATTTCAGCCAGCTGTTTTCACTGTCTCACTTATTCAACCTGTGATATGCACCTTCCTACACCCATTTTAACCTGTGGTTATGCACTGTTCCCCGACTTCAACCTGTGGTTTTGCACTGCCCGCCCACACTACACATTTTACCCTGTGGTTATATATTTTTCTCTCCCAACTTCGAAGTGTGATTATGCACTCTCCCGCTATCTCCTTTTGAACCTGTGGATATACGCTTTCCTCTCCCAACTTCAACCTGCGATTATTCACTTTCCTTCCGCAACTTCAAAAAGTGGTTATGCACTTTCCTTCCCCACTTCAATCTGTGGATATGCGCTGGCCCCGTACTCCTACTTCAGCTTGTGGTTATGCAATTTCATCTTCTCACTTCAACCTGTGGTTATATGCTCTGTTCCCTTACGCCCACTTCAATGCTCCTCCCCAATTCTACCACTTATGCACGGCCGTTCCATTTCTATCGGATTTTATTCATTTAGGTATATCAGACTACATTTTCTAATCTTCTGTGAAAACCCGTAGACTTAGAAATTATTTTTCTGAAGTATTGGCATGTTATTCTTTATTAATCTGTCTACCGTGTTCCGATTCTGCTTTCGTTAAGGAGTTTGTACGAATGGGATTTATCTGTCGTAGTTAAGAGACGTCGTAGAAGATTCATTTAATACCAATACGGACATATATTACCCACACTTACACATAAAGGATAAAAGAAACGCAACTCGTGAATTTTCACTATTTATCACATAACATGGCTCCATGACTTATTTCTCGTGATACACTAGTGTATTAAATATACAAATGAGGACCGCATCACTGTGTGTGAGTACAGTAAAATATATAATCCAAATTGTTTGCATGGTATATCATGCGATACGTTCAGACACCTTAAATATTTATTAGTTATCCTTGTCTGAAATCTTAATTTATAACATGCTTGTTAGTAGCAATGGTTTGAAAGAAAAAAAAAGACTAAGGTTAAAAGCAGTGCCAGAATAATGCTAAATTTAGTTAAAGGTGTCGCATTATTTGTAGGGGCGAACGCGTTGCAGCCGCCGAACGTAGCTGACGTCGTGAAAACAACAAAACGACGTCATGACTTCTTTTATAAATTGCCGCCGTATTTTGTATGTAAATTGACAACCATCACGTCGTAGGTGTGTTATATGATAAATAGAATCTTACATTCGTGACTGTGTATTATTTACTTTAATAAATCGTTGAATAAAAGATAGGATACGAGGTTCGTCCAACTCATTTATTAAAATCAATAATACACAGGCACTCATGTAACATCCTCTGTATAGTGTCTATACTGTACACTTAATTCCACGTAATATTCCAGAAAATTACCGAGATGTTTTGTCAAAAAGGTTTTGCAGGTAGTTAGAGAAAAGACAAACCTGTACTCGTCTGTATATTTTTTAATCACGAAATTCATGAAGTAGTTCCGTTTTGAAAATTTGAACCATTTCAGTATTGTATTTAATGTAATTTTACATCCTAAGTTTGTTCACCTGCTTGAACCAAACGCGTATACTATCAATAGTGAAACTTTAAACTTTAAGGCTTCAATTTCATTATACGTTTGCTTGTTGTTTTTTTTGTTTGTTTGAATGGTGTTTAATTTCAAGTTTAGCACATGACACTTGGTGTTTTATATGTTGTTTTAGTATTTTTCCTTAAGGAAAGTTTAGCCTAGCCGTGTGTCATTCGATTAAGTGCATATTCTTGTTTCCTTTAGTATAAGATGCATTATTATTCGTCATGTCTTTTTGTATGATGCTCTTATAAGAAATATGCGAAAGTTATATACCGAATTAATATGTATATGCTAGAACAGTTGAACTGTTGAATGTTTGTTCGAAGTTGGTGCTTGCAATGTATTTGCTTATATTTTATGTTTTTTAATACAAACCTTTTAATTAATACATCCATTGATGTACAACATAGCTAAACACCTGATTACAAACATGTTATTGTAACAATATTCAAATTTGTATTGTTAAATAGTAGTATTAACATGCGAGCTCCCTGAATAAGAGGCACGTGTACTTTATTTCGTTTATGATGCCTTACTGTACTTACATATTGCTTTCAACAAACTGTTCCACACTGTGCGACCATCATTTTGTATACCATAAAATGCAAGGATAATTACACAGCTTATGTTTAATTTTTGATCTTCAAAATAGTGTGTTTATTGAAGTGTGTATTTCTGGGAAATATACTGGCTAATCGTGTCTGACTGGAGAGCCGTTGAAGTTGGTCTACCATTCCGTAGTCTATGATTCAAAATGGCAAACAGTTTAGGATCACCTTTCAAAGAAGAAGGCTTTTGATACGGAAATGTCTGCGAATATTGTAGTATCTTTATTTTTTTGATTTTGACTCTGAACATGAAAGAAACTGTGTTCATTAACTTCGAGGTTGATGATTCACGGTTATATTTTGAACATTTATTGAACGCTGTTGCACAGTCAGATGTTTAAGGGAATTAACAATACATTGTGGGGTGGCAGGGGTGCTCATGTGGAAGATTAATCTCGATATAGAGCAGGCAACGCATCAACGGCACAGTATTATTCCAGGAGGTCCTTTTCGATGTGGTCTCTCTGAGGTTCATACGACGTCCCTTTAAGAAAAAACATATTAAATAGATTGACCAAAGGCACTGGCGCAAGATGACCCTAGTCGGTGGGACTAACTCAGGAAAGAATCAATGCCGGGGACTGCATTTACATAAGTTTCATGCAGCTTTTAAATATGTTAATGTTTTAAATATATATACAATTATCAAGAAAAACGAGCGATTACACGGATGAAATGTGAAAAAGACTGTTCTCGTGAACGTATAAGACGTTCTTGGTATTAACACGAATGCTGAATATGTCGACTTTCAATATATGACAAGAAAGTGTTGTTGACGTTACAACAATGTTGATGATCAAACACAAAGAATGATGATCTAACGCGATGTATTTAATGCGCGAGAGTTTACGAACATGATGCGCGACTCCAGTGATGGGTGATTGTCATCAAAAGCCTTCTATAAGGGTTGATGACACGATGAATAACCTCCACCGATGCTGTGTGCTGAAGTTTCTTCACTGAAGTCTGATGACGGGCCCACAACGTGTCCCGGGGGTTGTTGCTCCTATGAGAACCTAACCATGTTGTCCAGATACGGGGACCGTCTCACCCGCTCATTACGTTATGCGTTGAATCACCTAGAGGGCCTACAAACCCAAAATGCTTAGCTCCACTCCGGGAGGCTTAAGCTGTAATGTATGCTTTTAGATGTCGGTTCATTAACACAACAATCGTATACACTTATCATTACACAAACAAATCATTATCTAGTAAATATATGTGAGCCACTTTGTAATTATGATGTGTAGCAATGTAAACGTGTTCTACAACGCCGTTTTTATACGCATCGGCATATATACAAAAGAGTATGAGAGTGGAACTTACGAAATTTTACAGTCTCGGTTTGATTGAATCTGTTCATGAACGGTATTGAAATATGCTAGCTACCGCTCACGCCCTCGATCCCCGGTTTGACCAGAACTCAATATTCATAAAATCAATAGTACATAATTTTAAGGTTATCATCAGGATCTCACCGTTAACCAATGTACCTGATATACAACGTTATCAATTGAATCTTGTATTACATTAATGAGTTATACGCCTCGGCATATAAACATGTATAGCATCTCACCGTTAGCTAATGCCCTTAATATACAACGTTATCAATGTAATATTGTATTACAAAGAATGATCGACTACAATAATTATATACAATAAAGTTATCATCAGATCTGCATCATAATATGCTAGTTGTATCAGGTTAATGTTTGGGAAACGTATAAAAGTTGACCGGCTGTAGCAACATCACGAAACAAAATGGCGACGCCCATTGAATACAAATGTACAATAAAATGTCATAAAATAGATATTCTGACCACAAATTGCCTGTGACTTTCACCCTTTCAAACGATTGCTCCAATCAAAGCAACGTTCAACATTCCCGGCCACGACTGGAAAACAATGCACTTCATAACCCAGCATTCCAGCCCAAACCATCATTTCCCACGTTCATTCCGTGACACACGTGGCAACCGACGCAATTTTCATATCTACACGAAAGGACCCTTAAACAATGTTGCCCGTCAGAGAGATAGATTGTAAAATACCTATATTTGTACATGCATTAACGCACATATAAACGTATTGAACCGACCTGCCTAACTCCGTCTACCAATGCTAGAAAATTGCTCGCTTTTTCATGGTATATGAATATATCATGCGAATGGTGAATTTGTTTCAACTGAACAATGGATTAGCATGTGACTGACAGATGTCTTCAAGTGCTTACAACAGATATGTACGACCATTACGCTCTGCCCGAGATTATTTTGTGACAGGCACACGCTATAAGGAAATATACTTGAATATTATACCTCATTTGCATATTCCACTCTTTGTTTAATGTGACGTCATCCGGTTCATAATTAGAGGTTATTAACTGGGAGAGGTGTGCCTCTTTGTGATATCGTTGGATGCACGTGGCGATGCACGATATGACTGGTTCGTGGTCGATTATTAAAAAGAAAATATACAATTTAATGCTAATGTTTGTCACGCAGTCTAGATTTAATATGGATTTTCTGCCCGCCATATGGGTTTTTTGGCCCTTCATATGGATTTTTGGCCCGCCGTTTCACGCGCTTATCTAATATGACCGCAGAGACAATTCCTGTATTACACGAAACACATGCCGTTTTTGTTACTATATATATTAGCACATGTAATAAAGTTGCATTTTGGCCGGGCGCTCGGTCCGATAGCTATATGAACGACGTCAAAATAAATCATAAAACGTATTGATTTAATTTGTTGGTCAGATACGGTATAATATAACAAATAATGTATGGTGCTTCGGTCCATAATATTATGAAGTTTATGGACTGGGCAGTCAGACCTAGAACGTTATATGGACCTCAGCTTCGCTTCGGTCCATATAACATTCGATTCGGTCCATATAACATTCTAGGTCTGACTGCCCAGTCCATAAACTTGCATATGGACCGCAGCACCATACATCATCTGTTAAATAGTTCTGCAATTTCCTTAACGGTTTGTTCTCTTGTTGTTCTGGCTTCTGCCAAGTCATTGAGTACTTGCCTTGTGACTTTCTAGGCTTGTTTATATTATATAATTATCATTTATGTGTTATACTTATAATGCATATTAATTCTGCATTGTTTGTTAGAGAATATAACCTGATGGGATATCTTTATTTACATTGTCCCGTTTTTTTGGGATAACAAGAGGGTAAGAGTGAGGTTTGGTGCACCATATAACCTGGTTTAAACCCATAGCGGGCTTTTGTGCTACTAAAGGTACCAAGGCGGTTGCCATATTGTCAACCCTTTTATGTTTGTTATGTCATATATTGCATTTTATTTATCTTTGTAGTTGTGTGTATCTGTGTGTGTTTGTGGCTGGATGCAGTCCTTGAATGCTACATTTCCTGTTAGAATTTCATATATCTACCCGTAATAAATGTCGAACATGTCTTCTGTGTTTACTATATTTTATAAATGAGGACATCCGTCAAGTTTGTAATATTTTGTTCCGTGGGTTTCATATCAGGGTCCCAGACCCAACCTTCACATATTATAACACCTCCACACTTTTATGTATGTCTGCGTACCTAAAACGCAATATAAGTTTGAGCTGAGTCCGGAACAAACATAATGGAACAGTTTAAGGCAGACGTGAGCGATGCATTGCCAAAGTGCTAATTATAATACTGACGGAAATGGTATTCATTAATGTTTGAACTTGTGCCCCCTCCATTTTGCTTGTATATAAAGAACAATAACATATGTTGAGAGTATGTCTTGTCGCAAAATGACGTCTACGCTGGTGATAAGCGTGATATTTAAGCATCTAAATACATGATAAGCTTTGTCACTGACCGCTCCAATGCGATAGCCCTACTGTCAACCCTTTTGTTTGTGATGCCGTGTCTTGCCTTTTATTCATCTTTAAAATTGTTGTTTGTTTTTATGCGTGCCTTTGGTTCACTGTGGTCCTTGAATGCTACATTTCATGTTCGACTTTTGTATCTATTTTTACTGAAAATAAACAAAAACAAAACCGACACCGGAAGTAAAGGAAGTGTAGAAGGCTGAAGGATTTAATGTCTGACAGAATGCGCAATCGGAGCCCAAGCCCATATATTTGGACCTTTTGGATGCCAGCCTACTCTCAGAAAGAACAGTCACTATGAGCACAGGGGTCATTTGCCTGGCGATCACTATCTCAAGATGTTTCTTTATCAAAAATGTCAAGGTTATCTGGTTGGGTGCCTACTTACAGTGACCGTCCCAGGGAGTATGATCAGTTATTGACATGGTCCTGGTACCCCATTACTCCCGGCCCAGCAGTGACTCAATGTGTTTGGTCATGGGAAGATATGTCTCCTGGTAGGAATCCAGTACCAATAGCCACATATTTAGGAATTGTAGTCTTGAGCATACTTTAATTAATATACGAAAACGTTTAACGCAACTGTAGTTCTTTAGCTATCGAAGTTTTGACGAAATTGCCGATTCGTTATTGATGCATCTTAAGCTAAGACTGCTCTACTGTGAATTGTAGAGAGCGCCCTAAATGCCGAGCAGAAGCGAGATTTACCGCACATAATCTGGATGAGGTCTCAAGTTGATGTTATGCTTTTATATAGCTGACCGATCGAAAGTGATTATACCCTGCCACTTATATACAAATAAATATAAGTTATGTGTGCATATTTACTCGATTATCATTGACATTTGGCAAGAGAAGATGTACTCCCAGTAAACTCTATATTGACTAATGTAATATTTGTATTACTTGTTATTACTTATTACGCGTTCTTTGCTTGCTAAATATAGTAATTTCCCATGTGTGTGAAGTTGGCTCTGCGTTCTACATTCTCCGTTCTACATACAGACTTGAGTTCTCCGTTCTACATTCAACTTGAGTTCTCCGTTCTACATTCGAATTGAGTTCTCCGTTCTACATTCGAACCCAGTTCTTCGTTCTACATTCGACTCCAGTTCTCCTTTCTACATTCAACTTCAGTTCTCCGTTCTACATTCGAACCTAGATCTTCATTCTACATTCGAACTCAGTTCTCCGTTCTACATTTGACATGAGTTCTCCGTTCTACATTCGACTCCAGTTCTCCGTTCTACATTCAATATGTTATAGTTTATCATATTCTGGTTACGGCACTGGTTTGTTTGATTTTACTTCAGATAAAAGGTGAAAACTGTATGAATATTACTTTATTATATACAATAGTATATAACAACAACTATTTCGAAAGGTTTTAGTGATTCACGATGTCAGTGAATTATTATTAATGATAAGATGAAATAAAGAAACATGTTTATGTAGACACCACTGGATTGTTATTCTGTTTTAAATTTAGTATATATAAACATCTTGTTCCTAATTGCATTTAATATGGGATTCAATCAAAACGTTCATAATACAGACTTCTGTGTTAAGAACTAATAAAAAAAAAGAAAAAAAAAAAAGTTAAAAGTGTATTTGTTCGTGTTATTTCTTGAAAACATACATATTTTTAGACTATTTTACTCTGGGATATTTGTTCATATTGGCTTTTCAACAAAGTTCTTTTTTTGGTATGCGTGTGTGTGTGTGTGGGTGGGGGGCGAGGGGGGTTGGGGTGGAGGGAGATATTTTTTTGTGGGGGCGATTCTTTCGGGGATTTTATTTTTTTTAAAAATAAATTTTGGGGAGGGATTTTTTTTAAAAAAAAGAAGATTTTTTCGTATTACGAAGAAATGGAGTCGAATGTAGAACGGAGAACTCAAGTTGAATGTAGAACGGAGAGCTGGAGTCGAATGTAGAATGGAGAACTCAAGTTGAATGTAGAACGGAGAACTAGTTTCGAATGTAGAACGGAGAACTGCAGTTGAATGAAGAACGGAGTACTCAAGTTGAATGTAGAACGGATAACTCAAGTCGAATGTAGAACGAAGAACTCAAGTTGAATGTAGAACGGAGAACTGGAGTCGAATGTAGAACGGAGACTCATGTCGAAGTAGCACGGAGAACTGGGTTCGAATGTAGAACGGAGAACTGGAGACGAATGTAGAATGGAGAACTCATGTCGAATGTAGAACGGAGAACTGGGTTCGAATGTAGAAAGGAGAACTGGAGACGAATGTAGGACGGAGAACTCATGTCGAATGTAGAACGGAGAACTGGGTTCGAATGTAGAACGGAGAACTGAAGACGAATGTAGAACGGACAATTCAAGTCGAATGTTGAACGGAGAACTAGGTTCGAATGTAGAAGGGAGAACTGCTGTTGAATGTAGAACGGAGAACTCAAGTCGAATGTATAACGGAGAACTCAAGTTGAATGTAGAACGGAGAACTGGAGTCGAATGTAGAACGGAGAACTCATGTCGAATGTAGAACGGAGAACTGAGTTCGAATGTAGAACGGAGAACTGGAAACGAATGTAGAACGGAGGACTCATGTCGAATGTAGAACGGAGAACTAAGTTCGAATGTAGAACGGAGAACTAAGTTCGAATGTAGAACGGAGAACTGGAGTCAAATGTAGAACGGAGAACTCATGTCGAATGTAGAACGGAGAACTGGGTTCGAATGTAGAACGGAGAACTAAGTTTGAATGTAGAACGGAGAACGTAGAACGCAGAGCCAACTACATTAATTTCCCTTTTAGATCGTATGTAATCTATAGCTCATCATCATAACTGTACAACGGACACTTCACCATGATTCGACAAGTTTGATGGCCGTCGATGTTGTGCCGGATCTCCACTGGATCAATACTGTTATATTATGTAAAATCAGACTTACCTCATTTTATTATAGATATATATCTATCTATATAATGGCCGTTCTCTAAACTTCTGGATATCAGAGGATTTCTGGAGACGTCAGTACCCTCGAAATACTGGACTTGTTCAAACTTGGTTTAAACTTATTTTATTTCCAATTATTATTCACAAATTTTAAAACAAACGTGAAACATGATTGGCGAATGTCAGAATCCAGGACATTTACTGATTCTAACACTTCGTCAAGGGAAGCAACTCTGTTAGTAGTATGACAGCTCACCTTATTTGCATACTGCTATTTGGTAGGTACACGTATTTATGTATCATTACCATAGACGCCAAGCTAAATATGTTTAACATGAATAAGTTTAAAGGTGTCCAGAAAACGCAGTTTGATGCTTCTCACCAATGCATCCCGTGTTTCCGGTGTCGCAACTAAGCGGGTACACGCATCACCCAACTTTCCTTGGAGTATTCGCTTTCTTTTACAACAAAGCCCGCATAACGCTGTCATCTGCGTAATCGAGAGCGATTTGTATAGATTGTGTACATGTAGCTTGATCCGTAATCGATGAAAAAGTCATTGAACACGTGTTTCCAAGATTAAATGTGTTGCTTAATGCTACGGAACATATGTTTTAAATGATTGAAAGTATAATGGTAACTGTGAGCAGGTACAATGTGCACTATTCGATGTCCATAGAGAACATTATCTCTGCCTGAATTCGCCATGAGCTGCTGACTATGAAGGTATTATACCACTAATTATTTTCCCCATAGACACCAATGTTAAAGTGTCACATATTAATGATTTGCTGCAAATTCAACTCAAGTGAGGATAATGCAGCAGTGTAATGTTCAAAAACTGATTTTCCACTTGAAAAATCACCAGAAAAGGTGGGGTCACAAGACATGGAAGAAGGTTCTTGTTTGTTTTCTAAACAGGTCAAGGGTACAGTTGTTTTCATTGATTGACTGTTTTCATTGCTCACAAAGTGTAAACATAGAGTCGAAATTTCGAAAATGTTCATCAGTGATCCAGTAAAACTTATTAATACGCTTCTTATACATACAACCACAAAATCGAATAGAAATGGGTACTTTTCCCCCACTTATAATGCCCGTTTTCATCAAAAAAGAAGGGATTACTTTTTATTATAGGAGCTACATTCGACTACACCTCGGAGGCTTACATGTAATTAGTGGTGGTAAACCTATGAAAAAAACATAGACATGGCTAAAGAGGCATGCGATTTAAGGATAGTGTTTGTAACGTTAAGCCGAAGTTACCATGTATACGACTAGCGTTGCGTTATATATAACGTCTCATGAGGAACATGCATAATCACCTGGGGTCGTTGACGTGAGCGTATTACATACAGGTACTCGGCGTATATAACTCTCTCAGTGATTGGTATCCCATTCCGCAGATATATGGATCGCAGCTAGAGTTATTGGTAAACAAGAAATGTGCTACCAGTGTTATTAGCTCTACTGGCCGAAGGCCAACAGAGATTATCGGATGGCGAGTTGTCCATCGTCCGTCGGTCGTCCGTCCGTCGTTAACTTTGCCTTGTAAACACGCTTGGGCCTTCATTATTAATCTTTGCGAAACTTTGCCTGTGTCTTTAATGAAAGCTCGGATAAGTTTATAAACCAGCCCGATCGGATTAATTTCACCGGAGTTATGGCCCTTGTTTTACTGAAAAATGCCATATTAAGCCTTGTGAACACTCTAGCACCTTCATGTATTATTTAATCTTTACCAAACTTGCATAGATTGTTAATATCCATGAAAGCTCGGAAAGTTCGAAAACCAGCCAAATCGATTCAGTTATACAGGAGTTATGGCCCTTGTGTTTTCTGAAAAGTGCCATTTTCTGACTTGTGAACACTCTAGCACCTTCATTTATTAGTTAGTTTATACATATTTATTTTACATCGATTGCTAAACAAGTTATTGCAACTTAGATTAATCACTTTCGATGGCTTCCTGGGTAGAACCAGTACTAAGCAATGTGGATTAATTATCTTGCTCAAGGATAAATAGCGTGGCCGCGGCGAGGATCGAACCCACGACCTCTCGATCTGGAGTTCGGCGCTCTACCACTGGACCACGCACTCCACAAATTTATTAGTTGATCTTTACCAAATTTGCACAGTTTGTTAATATCAATGAAAGCTTGGACAAGTTTGAAAAGCACCAGAGTTATGGCCGTTGTTTTTTTCTGAAAAAATGCCATTTTCTGCCTTGTGAACACTCTGGCACCTTCATTTATTATTTGATCTTAACCAATCTTGCGCATATTGGTAATATCAATGCAAGCTCGAACAAGTTCAAAAACCAGTTATATCGGACGAGGAACACCGGAGTTATGTGCCCTTGAATTATTGAAAATTGCGATTTTCAGCCTTGTGAAGACTCTAGCGCCTTCATTGTGTATTCGATCTTTCTCAAACTTGGTGAGATTGTTGAAATCAATGAAAGCTCGGACGAGTTTGAAAATCAGTCAGATTGAACCAGTAAAACTGGAGTTATGGTTAGGGCCCTTTTTCAATATTTGGTAATACACTGGAATCCCCGGGAGTCGTGGGTTCAAATCTCACTGAAGGCATATATTTATTTTTTTCTAGGGGTCACATGTTTTATATAGAGCTACATAGGGAACAACTTTAAACACAATCTTCTTCTCTGAAAGTACAAGAGCCAGAGGTTTAATATGTTGTTTCAGCTTATGGTCCTCTACTAAGTTTGTTCTAATAGTGACACTGGAGTCAAATTTGGCCCTATACCCGGGGTCACATGTTTTATATAGACTTATATAGGGACAGACTTAAAAAAATCTTTTTCTCTGAAATTACAAGAGCCAACGGTTGAATATTTTGTATTTACACTCAGCTTTTGGTCTCCTACCAAGTTTGTTCAAATGGTGACCCTGTGGTCAAATTTGGCCCCGCCCCTGGGTCACAGGTGAAATTTGGTTTGAGTGTTTACATTAACGAAAATTTGATTTGTTTCAAAGCCAGCCAAACTTGAGCCAAATACATCTCGGTAATTGAAGACAGTTTATATTAAAGTGATGAAGGCACTGATGGGCGGTGCTTTTTGTAAGTGATGGAATGGATGGGAAATAGAAGTGCTGTAAATGTAACTTCCATGGTTTGTTTTTTACATTCAGTGATGTTTCAGATGATTGATATGCATTACCAATTTCATATTTAAACATATTTTAGCTAACTCATATGGCCCGAATTAGCTTCCGTAGATTTGTTTATGAGCAAGCTCTTCAGCGAGGCATAGTATATTATACAGAGTGGAGTCTTGGTGTGGAGTCTTGGAGTGGAGTGAATAATGGGAGTGACCTTGGAGTCACATTTTGGAGTGACCTTGGAGTCAGATTTGGAGTGACTACTTTGGATAATTATCAATTTAATATTTTTGAATGACCCTCACAAGGTGCACAGTTCCTAACCTACTCAGTACAGCTGCATTGTCCCATGAGACATGGTGAGGGACAGACCATCTAAAAACAACATAAATGAACTTGGATACCCAAACATTAAACCCAGTATTGAAGCATTGTGACCCTTTGGCCTGACATAAACTAGTCCCGAGTGACCAACTAATCTTAGGTCAGGACACTGACATCCAGTGTCAGGGGTATACAGGGTTCCAATATGTCCAATAGGTCAGTCATACCACAGAGACTGAAAACAAAAAGCATTAAAGTTTATGGGAACATAGAGCTCTCTCAGCCTAACTGTTCCACAAACATGGATTATTTTAGAACATGTAGTAACAGTGCCCAAGTTAAAATTAGATGTGCAGTTTTGGAATTAGTTGTGGAAATTGGGTAGCTTAATAGACACATGCATTTTAAAGAATTATTTAATAAATAAATAAGTGTATGTGCAAATGAAGTAACCCATGAAAATGTATTAGTTTCTAAAATCTAAAAAGTAATTAATTGTAAGAGAAATTAAGACTTCAAATTTAGACTAAAAAATTGTCTCTAAAATATTCACTCCAAATTGGACTCCAATGTCACTCTAAAAATTATTCACTCCACTCCACTCCAAGACTCCAAACCAAGACTCCACTCTATATAATATACTATGCCCTTCAGCAGCACTGACTGTTCTATTTTTAGTAACATGATACACTTTCTATCGTCTGCTTCTAGCACGATTTTAACTGAGTTATAACCTTTTAAACAGATGATAAAAAGTTGACTTAGTGAAAATTTTATAAAATAGGTATGTATGACCTAAATAAATAATAAATTGCCTTTATTAGGAACATTGTTTCTTATTTAGGGCATCAAATTAAAGGCATGCATGAGAGACTACTTCTTCTAGCGTAGTGTTGCATAGTTTGTGCTGTTAGGTTGGCGTGGCGCAGTCGGTAGCGCGGCGGATTTGTAACCGGAGGCACCGGGTTCAATCCTCCGTGGTGCCACTGAGTTCCATCGGTGTGTTCTTGGGTAAGACACTTTTCCTTAGCCTCGTCCGTCGGATGGGGACGTAAACCGGGCGGTCCCGTGTATCGGTCTATCATCCGAGCACGTTAAAGAACCATAGGAATCTATTCGATAATAAGAGTAGGGCAGGTTCCCGGATTCCTATGTATCCTTCCCCTCTCTCTAAATAACCTGTACTGTGTTGATGAACCGTTAAACAACATTCAATTCAATTCCTAGAATGCCATTGAATACCACCATTATACCTCTGACGAATGCACCGTTCGCACCGCCTGATAATTTATGAAAATATGTGTATATTGTTAAAGTGAAGGATATTATATAGCAAACACAAACACTGATTGTCTCAGATTATATATAAAAAAGTGGTGTGTAGTGTTCAATAAACGTCACACGGGTAGAAAACAAAAGTCACACATTTTAACCGGGTATGACCAACCGTTTTACCATTTCTAGGTAATCATCCCGACACGTTATTGCAGCAAGAAACCCTAGCTAAGTGTGGACTGGCACTGACCTGTTGAAATAACATGACGTCGGGATGATTTCCTAGAAACGGCAAAACGGTTGACCTTAACCGGTATTAAAATGTGTGACTTTGGTTTTCTACCCTTGCGTCTTCCATTGAACACTATAGATATGTTTATGAATTCTGAGACAATCAGTGTTGACATTTGATAATTAATAATCCTTCAATTTCAAAATATGCACTTTTTATTATAAATTACTATAGCAATAACACTTAATACCCATATACTATACTGGTGCATTTTCATTGACCGCAAGTATAACACAGTATAAATTACTAACATCTATCCCGGGTACCTATTTGTAGTACCCGTGTACCCGTGTACCCGTGTACAGTTTTGTAGTAGCCAATACTTTAAATAACCCTTGACTAATCCGAAACAAACAAAGTCAGTATTTTGTATAAGGTAATTTCTATAGAAAAGTAGATATAGCAAGAGCTGTGGGAGAAAAGCGCAGCTCGTCTATTCAATTTTTCGGAGTATAATAAATTATACAGCCAGTATATACCATCAGAAAACAAGGCTAAAACAATGTGGGGTGGGGTTGGGGGACGGGGCGGGTATAAAAACTCGGGCCGATATACAATTATTGTTAGAATCTCATACAAATTATAGTAAAATTTGGGGCAGTGTGTGGAAATTTTATTATTTGTATCAGTTTTAATCCAAAATTGCTGTCATTTTAAAGAAATGTTTGGTCGAAAGGCTCGGGGAGGGAGGGGATATCTGGCGCATTTTTATTGTATCTAAATTTAATCTAAATTGTTTTATATGTAAATGAATGCGTTCAAATTAAAATTGTAAAATCTAAATAATGAAAGATAAAATGAAAAAAATTCCACTCCCCCCATCCTTCATGTGAAGGAGTCTATGAACCAATGGGGACATGGCGGGGGCGCATCATTGATTTAGGTGTAGATTTGATAAAACAAAACAACACAGACATATGTAAACAAGAAAAGGTGATGATGGGATGGTTGGTGGGTGGTGGTGGTGTGGGGGGGCGGGGGGTGGTGCGGGGGGGGGGGGGTTAACATATTGATAAACTGGCGGGGGCGCATCATTGATATAGGTGTGTATTTGATAAAAAAAAAAAACACAGACATATGTTAACAAGAAAAGGTGATGATGGAATGGTGGTGTGGGAGGGGGGCGGGGGGGGTGGGTGCGGGGGGGTTAACATATTGATAAACTGGCGGGGGCGCATCATTGATATAGGTGTAGATTTGATAAAACAAAACAACACAGACATATGTAAACAAGAAAAGGTGATGATGGAATGGTTGGTGGGTGGTGATGTCGGTGGGGGGGGGGGGGGGGGGGGGTAAACATATTGATAAACTGGCGGGGGGGGGGGGGGCGCATCATTGATATAGGTGTTGATTTGATAAAAACAAAACAACACAGACATATGTA
>JAWPHD010021729.1:0-27331 GCA_037043455.1 Cyrtodaria siliqua
CCCGTACTTTTGCTCATTAGCTGATATAATAGTCGTCTATGAAAGAGCTACACAGGATGTCGAATGATTTATTATTTAAAACTCGGACGACTTCCCTGGAGTTGGGGTTGGAGGGAATGGGTGGTGGGGGAGGGTAACAGGGGGTCTTTTTTTTTTAAATTATGTCTCAAACGAACATTTTGATGAAGGGATTACAGTGTGTAATAATATGTTTTTCTCCTGTATGTGTATGTGTGGGTGGTGGTGGTGGTAAAATATTAAACTTGGCAAATATACAAGTATACTCCTCTGAAAATACAAAGCATATCAAACAAGTTCAGTGTTTCCACCTTAGAGGTGTGCCGAGTTGGGGGAGTGGGGCTGGGTATGTGAGGGTGGGTGTAGGGGAGGCAAATTCGGTCAAATATCTTTTTTTCTTTCTCAGTAAAATGTTTTGGGAATATCAGTATAAATTGTTTCAGGGTCACCATGGATCTCTGGGATAGGGGTCAAAAGTTCAAATACACAAATAACTTAAACATTTCTTTTATTTATTTACAGTGACATACATGAATACAAGCTTAAATAATACTATTTCTGATCTGAGTATCAAAGAACGATCGAAACACTTACATGTAAAATGGATATATGGTTAAAGGAAATTGACCTGTGTGAAGAAAACGTGGTTATTTGCGATGGCGTGCTTTCAAATTCGTTCTAGTTGTTCTATTGGCAATAACGTATCCGGGTGCCATTTTCGTGGCAATCAACTAACAGGTTGTTTAGCAAATACCCGTATGAAACATTTCAAAAGCATGAATGTTATTAATAGTTTTTTCACATAACTTACGGTGTGGGAGTGGAATAACACCATACTATATTTTCTATAAACCACTAATTATATAAGTATGCAAATAAGCCTAGTATGCACTATCAAAAAAATCGATAATGACTATGATCCAGTTCCCACGGTTTATGTCGGTTTCGCGTGTTAAAGCGACAGGCAAAATGCAATAAAAAAAGTCGATATGTGATAAATAGAATCTAACATTCGTTCTCATTCATTATTGAATTTATTAAACGAGTTGGGCAAAATGATATAATGCGAGGCTCTTGCCGAGCATGAGCTCTTGCCGAGCATTATATCATTTTTGCCTTGCCGAGCCTCGCATTATATCATTTTGCCAACTCGTTTAATAATGCGAGGCTCTTGCCGAGCATGAGCTCTTGCCGAGCATTATATCATTTTGCCTTGCCGAGCCTCGTATTATATCATTTTGCCAACTCGTTTAATAAATTCAATAATGAATGTGTACTCATGTAAGATCTTCTATATATTAACTCTGTCGCAACGGCATTAATATGCTTACATTCGTATACGTTGTAGTGTATATAACTGTCCAGCAGTGTGCTCAAGAGTTGACTTTTTGCATTATGTGAGATGGCCTCGACCCAAATACTTATATGACTCTTCAACGTCCTTTTTTTAATTAGAATATTGTTATTGGGCGTATTATTACCAAATTGTGTATGCGTTATGAACTCGACAACTAAATAAAAAAAATAATAAGGTGGATAATAAACTTAAAAAGGTTCAGTCGGTTATTCATCTTTAAGTTAGCTATCCTGTCAACAACAGTCACATTTAACAAAATGTGTACATCGTTTCTAAAACTACTGACGACGAGGTATATATATAACTTACATATTTTGATACAATCTCTATAGACACAATATAAACGCATTTAATCAGCCAGGCCAAACTCAAATATGGAGCTACGAATTAAGAGTTACCTACTCATAATTCATTTTACGCATATTCAATCACGGGTATTTTAAGAATCCATGAATAAACCTATGTTTTTAGACGGCACATATGCATTATTAACACATATGAGTTAATTGACAGTTTTGTAGTGTAGTTTTGCCGTTATTTGGCGGTTTAGTCAGCTGTTAATGCAACATCTGCACACACTGTAACAAAACGACCGCTGTAATAGCTGGGATAACATATATCAAACACTGTCGCTATTGACCGTAAACTGCCCTGGTATATGTTTGTAACAATACAAGTGTGTACATATTTACATACATGTCATTTAGGCAAACATTGTTTACACACACTAAGAAGATGTATTTGTGTTTATAATCATGTAATGCCGAACACCATGACCTAGACCTACTGTTAGGTCGTCCGGGCTCCATCGCGGCAACCTTAAACACACTAAAAAGGTAAACAAGTTTTTTTTTGTTAACACATAAATACAATTACCGACCAAATACAGCATTTAGACGGGGATTTATTTCTTTTATTGGTTTTAAAAGTGTTTGTTATATTCAAAAGTAATGGATACATTACAATAATACACGTTCAATTTTAAAAAGTAATCCATGGTAGTAATACAGTAAGAGAGAATGGTTGTGGGTCGGAGTGATGTTGTGATATACTTAGTCTAGTTGGTGTCAATCCAACCAGATTGACTAGATTTTCACAAATTTTGTATAAACTTATTTCGTTAAAACTCTCTATTTTATTAAGCGCGATTACTATTTTATAGTAAATATATAATCTTTATTTCCTCCAATAAGGAGATTATTACAGAGACAATTTATACAACATAACAACATATACAAACATGTAACGTTGTTCTACACCAAAAGTAACTCTATTAAACACAATAAAAAAATCCCATAAACATATTTACATATATATGTTTATGGGATTTTTTTATTGTGTTTAATAGAGTTACTTTTTTGTTTAATAGAGTTACTTTTGTGATATATATATATAGTACAACTTAATACTGAAATGAAATGCAAGACATTGCTTTATCAATCTATATGTCTGGTTCCTGAACATACATATATGCGAATACACATTAAATTTGAGAAACAAAGAAAACATATTTAAGAAATATATTTTCTCCACATCCAGTGAATATACGTATAGACAGTTCCTACGAAATTCATGTACGTCAATGGTTGTATGATATTTTCTAAACCTGCATTATGTGTTCCTAACAGAACAGTTACCCATTCACTTGTGTGTAGACTATTGAGGTATATCAGCAACTTTCACCAAATACCACTCGAGCCTTTCGTAAGAATATCTGTCTCTCTGAATGTAAATAAACACAATGACATATAAAGTGGCCAGTTAGACTAGAGTTAAATATCTGTTCACCACATCTTTTGCACAACTCGTTAAATCGAGTTAAATTTGACAATAATTTTGCATTGATTTTGCAGTATAACCAGGTGACTGGGTTTATGTTGAGAGTAAACCAATACAGCAATAACTTGATAAACAGAATGTATTGCACTATTTGTATATAACACGGCTGTACATAATTACGGTCAACCGATATACCCCAACTGTGTAATTTATGAAAAAGCGTATCGTGCCATAAACGGTCGAAGGCTTCTCTCGCATTCTTAAAACATGCGAAGAGTTTACTTCCATTTTCCTTGCAATATGAACAAGAATGATGTCATAATGCACCCATACCTTCTTGAAAACCACCTTGCAATGCAGTTATAGGTTTATTTGTTTCATTTCTTAAACGTTTTAATAACACACTTTCATAAAGCTTCTGGATGGATGAAAATAATGTAAAGCGCGATAGCAGCGGGGATTATCTTTGCGTTTTACACCCCCACCCCTTCCCAACCTCCTCCCACTAATAAAGTGTAATGATTTGACCCCTTTTTATATCTAAGGGGACATGCACATGCTTATACATCAAGTTAAATAACTTTGTTAATAAATTCGTAAGAAATCACCAACATGCATTATATTTTAATTATAAACACAATCTAAGCCACACATGTTACCTGATTTTAACAAGTTTATTTCATCATTATTATTAACTGGCATATAGGATTCCTTTAAGTGGGTAACTTCAGCACAATTCGGTCACGAAATGTTCAAGGCGCATTGGGTACGTGTACACTGCGCTCGGGCCGGAATGTTCATTTGCATGTATATGCCATTTTTGAAAAGTAGGTTATTAAACCGGAAAGTAATTTATTATTTATTAAGTGGAATTTTAATAAAATAATAACCCAACATTCGCTCCGTACGGTCGTTGCATTTGGGTTTCCATTTTGTTAAAATTCCACTTAATAACTAAAATACGGTGGCCCGTTTACTAAACACAGTTAACTTTGTAGTTTATTTTAACACGGTATCATAAACGTAGAAAATAGGTTAATATGTATTACAAAGGGAGGTAATTTGTGCATGCATATAGACTATATTTTTTTTCTATAAATAAACACAGAAAAATGACCCTTGAAAGCAACGAAAACAAACAAGAAAGAAAAGGAGCATATATTGCACTGAGTGCAACAATTCTCACACCCCTAGCACCGGATTACCACTGTGTCTGTGATAAGGTGCAATAATTCTCACACTCCTAGCACTGGCTTACTCGGTATTCTACGTCAAATCCACACACAAACCGTGCTTATACACACAGACCGTGCTTGAAATTCCAACGGCCCAGTAAGTGATACATCCTCATTTGCATCTATATATTTTAATATGTAAATTCTGTTTTACAAATACTGACCACTGAAACACACAGTGACTGCAGTAAGTTTCGCAGTGGTGTAACATGTGACATATATGTTTAAACTGTCATTCATTCAGCAACAAACAGCAACTTTATTTGCCGGATCCACAGACCTAAAATATTATTTTCTTTATTACAAATACAGTCTCATAATGGTTTACAATAAATACAAACACACATAGTATATTGTTAACACTATAAGATAGCCGTGCCATTCTAATTAGAATTATAAGAGACTATAGTTGTAAAACATTTTAAAAGTAGCTGATAACATCAAACTCAAAATATATTAGCATATATGTTACACATGTCTATAATTACATAGTAAGACTATTTATCACATAACTTACGGTGTGGGAGTGGAATAACACCATTCTATATCACATAACTTACGGTGTGGGAGTGGAATAACACCATTCTATATCACATAACTTACGGTGTGGGAGTGGAATAACACGGTTCTATATCACATAACTTACGGTGTGGGAGTGGAATAACACCATTCTATATCACATAACTTACGGTGTGGGAGTGGAATAACACCATTCTATATCACATAACTTACGGTGTGGGAGTGGAATAACACCATTCTATATTTTCGATATTCCACATGCGGTGTCAAAAAAATCGATAATGACTATGATCCAATTCCCACGGTTTATGTCGGTTTCGCGTGTTAAGGCGACAGGCAAAATGCAATAAAAGTCGATGAGTTACGTGATAAATAGAATCTAACATTCGTTCTCATTCATTATTGCATTTATAAACTTGTTAGCAATGATATAAGGCTCAGCATGCTCGGCGAGAGCCTCGCATTATATCATTTTGCCAACTCGTTTAATTTATTCAATAATGAATGAGTACCCATGTAAGATCCTCTACGTAAATGATTCTATCGGTTTTAAACCAGCATTATCTATAAAATATGCACCTAATAATAAACATATTGGTCACTGTGAAATATACCTGAATTTCACGTGGGTCAGTGGGACAATTTCACAAAATGTCGCCTAAATTTAAACACTTGTACCTTGAAGAGTTTTATAGATACAATTTAACTCTCCTTCTAATGATAACATTTACTCTACCATTTTAAACAAAAAAGGAGTTTAACGGAAACTTTTACTATGTCAAACCTTGATTTTAAAGAGAAAAGCCAAAAATGATGAGATTTTTATCTTCAAACTCTTTTTATACAACTTCTTATGTTGAAAATAAAACAGAATTAGTATAATCCCATTGTGAATCTTTTGAATCTTTTGAATGAATTCTCATCAAAATCAATGAATCAATGAGAGAGGAGATAGAAGGAAAAGTTAAGGTGCCACGTGATATTTTGGCTACTTTGACATTACCTTTCTGACTAATATGTCCGTGCTAGATCACAATTAGTATAAACCAGCCTTGTCCCAAAAACAAATACAGGTATAATATATTTACAGGTATGTGTCCATTCTGTCGGTCATATAACACAGCTACATTACACAGACCTTAACACACATACTTTAAAAAGATCACTGTGTATGTATATGTAAAGCATTACGTTTGTATTTTGGCTATTTGTACAATTTCGTGATCTTCTAGCTGTGTTTAATTGTCTATTTTTAGAACATGAAAAGCGCTTACCGGGTATATTGAAAAACGATACCATCGAACCATTACGGAATAGCTTAAAGCTGTTATTGTTGGTGGTGGTTAGTTTGAGATTAACAGATATTTTCTGAATATTTTTAAATAGAAAATAATTGCAGTGTTTTGTTGTTGAGAACCTTAATATTGTTGTATTTAAGTGCGTTTAGTTTGTTTTTGTTGTGTTTTTTTTTAACATGGATATCGAACTATCCGGTCATTGGAGTGGAAAATAGTAAACCAAAATGGCGGCCAAGAAGATTGTGGGTATGTATATTTTTACATATATAAAACATTAACATTACAGTTGAGTGTATATTAAATGTATGTGTAATGTTTTGAGAACAAATATGTTTAAAAAAAGTTTTTTTGATATTGCCTTTGTTGTTGTTGATAGTTTCATTAGTGTTTCTTAAGTTAGAAGTACCCGATAAGGGCATGTGGCTTGGTACGCTCTCTCTATCTGAACCTTTGGATCGATCACTCACGGTCTTACAATTCTACAATTCTATACGTGTAGCTCAAACAAAAAGCCATGACTCATTTAAAACAAAACAACACTCTCAGTGTTAATTTTCTGGCTATCCAAATTTCAAGACTATTATGTCGGTTATAAATATATCCCCATAGTACGTTGATAGGTGAAACTATGTATTTCACCATCATGTGTAATTACTAATTCATTTATTTTATTTAAAATGCTTACTAGTAATGACTTTATATAATTGTCAAAATGGTATGAGCCGTCGGCTAAAATCACACATAAAAAATAACACAAATGTTCATGATTGCAAAAACACAGTTCAATATTAATTATTACTGTACTTCGAGATATAACTAAAGTTCTTTTTTGACAGCATCATTACTTATATAAGAATTGGAATTTTATATTATTCATAACTTTCACATCCGGTCAACTTCCGGTAGGTTGAGTTATTCAGTAGGTGAAAATAAAGGGGTTTACTCGGACTTTATCCTCAATCTCAATATGAAAAATTGAAATATTAGACCATGATTTAGAAAAATAAAGCTTTTAATATAATTATCATTACAAACTTGTTTTATAAAGGGCCAAAGTCACTTGATCACCAACGATAAACACCGAGTTTACACTCTACCAGAATGTGAAGGTCCTTTATTTTATTGATCACTGATTGGTCAAATTAGTTTGATGATGTCATGTGAATGTTATGAATATGTATAATGTCGTTAGTTAAACATATTTATTTTCCATCGATTGTGAAACAAGTTCATGCAACTTATATTAATCACTCTCGATGGCTTCTTGGGTAGAACAAGGATTTATCCATAAAAAAAATTATGGATAAATCCTTGGGTAGAACCAGTACTAAGCAATGTGGATTAATTATCTTGCTCAAGGATAAATAACGTGGCCAAGGCGCGGATCGAACTCACGATCTTTCGATCTGTAGTCCAAAGCTCCACCGCCTGGACCACGCATAAAGACATTAATAAGATATAACAGTAATTTTGTGATAATTACATTGTCAGTTTCATGTCATTGTATGGGTGACAATTAGAATATTGTTGCCAGATATACGTCATAGCTAACCTTATTTCGAAGTAAACAACTAATTTAGAGCTTCGGAGTTTATTCTGTCTCACCACAGCACAATAGAGTATACAATAACAATGTCATCAAGCATTATAGATAAAATATGCAGATAATCACATGTTCATTCACATATCCGGTATGACGTAATTAATGCATGAACGACACTAAGTAGGTCACAAGCGTGAAGGCTTGACGTAAGTCATGCACGTGATTGCTCAAGATACACTACTTATGCGTTTTCATTGATACAACTAAGGTGAGGATGCAATATAAACTAAAGGATTCTATCGTTCAAAGATGTATGGACCCTTGTAAAACATAGAGCGTTTTGTACCTTAGACTGTCGAGGAAGGGCAATAAACTGTTCCTACGTTTTCCTTTTTTGGGAGGCTTGTAATAAATTATATGAACATTTACTCGCTTCTCATCAAAGGATTGTTGTGCACATCAAGTACGTAACCCGAGTATCGCTGATCATCACAGTATTATCCATATATAAGTGCACATATCGCTTCCCATCTCGGAACATACAAGTGCACATATCGCTTCCCATCCCGGAACATTAAAGTGCACAAATCGCTTCCCATCCCGGAACATATACGTGCACATAACGCTTCCCATCCCGGAACATATACGTGCACATATCGCTTACCATCCCGGAACATATACGTGCACATATCGCTTCCCATCGCGGAACATATACGTGCACATATCGCTTCCCATCCCGGAACATATAAGTGCACATATCGCTTCCCATCCCGGAACATATAAGTGCACATATCGCTTACCATCCCGGAACATACAAGTGCACATATCGCTTCCCATTTCGGAACATATAAGTGCACATATCGCTTCCAATCCCGGAACATATACGTGCACAGGTATATCGCTTCCAATCCCGGAACATAAAAGTGCACATGTATAAAGCTTCCCATCCCGGGAACATATACGTGCACATGTATATCGCTTCCAATCCCGGAACATATACGTGCACATGTATATCGCTTCCCATCCCGGGAACATATACGTGCACATGTATATCGCTTCCCATCCCGGGAAATTATAAGTGCACATTATCGCTTCCCACCGCGGGAACATATAAGTGCACATGTATATCGCTTCCCATCCCGGAAACATATAAGTGCACAATTTATCGCTTCCCATCCCGGAACATATAAGTGCACATGTATATCGATTCCCATCCCGGAACATATAAGTGCACATGTATATCGCTTCCCATCCCGGGAAATTATAAGTGCACATTATCGCTTCCCACCCCGGGAACATATAAGTGCACAGTTTATCGCTTCCCATCCCGGAACATATAAGTGCACATGTATATCGCTTCCCATCCCGGGAAATTATAAGTGCACAGTGTATCGCTTCCCATCCCGGAACATATAAGTGCACATATATATCGCTTCCCATCCCGGAACATATAAATGCACATGTATATCGCTTCCCATCCCGGGAACATATAAGTACACATGTATATCGCTTCCCATCCCGGAACATATAAGTGCACATATCGCTTCCCATCCCGGGAACATATAAGTGCACATACAGGGAAACAAATCTCGCGGCTCATCCATCCCAGGATTCAAACACATATAGTCCCACGAGGCTCACCGTCATCCCGGGTAGATAATTGCTACCCAGTAGCTGTAAAATTGCATCAGAATACAATGTCAGTAAAGAATACAAAACCCACAACCAATGTCATACCTGTTAATTATATATTATTAAGTGTATCAAATTGTACGATATATATGTAAATTTCTCTAGTATGGAAAGCAAAGGTTTTGGTCATGATCACTTTCATACTATCTTTGTCAAATTTGTTAAAAGGTTTATGAGGTTTATGACACTATCATTTTGCAACGCACTGCATGCTGGGTGGTGGACCCATTTACAATTCGCCACTATACTTTCCTCTTTAATTGTGCGATGACCGGACAGGCTGTGGACCCTATGATGACGTCTACCTAAAGCCCAAAAGGACGACGACGTTTAATGTTTGTCTGCAATCTTATCTTGTCGCGCCCTCAATGGTTTAACTCTTGTTGCTCTGGCTTCTGCCAAGTCATTGAGTACCGTCTTTGTGGCTTTCTAGGCTATTGTTTTTTGTATTTATATATACACGAGCATCTTTCTGTTTTACTTATATTGCCTATTAATGCTGTCCCGTTTTGTTGGGATGACAGTAGGGTAAGTGTGAAGTTTGGTGCACCCTAGAACCTGCGGCCTTTTTTGCCACTGACTGTTCAAAGGCGGTAGCCCTATTGTCAACCCTTTTTGTGTTTGTAACGGCATATGCCTTTATTCCTTATTAACATTGCCATTCATGTTTGTCGTTTTGCATGTTTTTGCGTTTGCGGTTTTCTGTGAAAGCTGCATTTCCGGCTTTTATACTTATTTTTCATTATATGCTAAAGAGGCTCATGCTCGTGCATAACATACCATAAATGTATTCGAAATTAAACCATTAAACAACACACTGTTTACGGACACTAACATTAATTTTCCTAATTAAATTGCCAGTTTACCATCGGGCAGAAACAAAATTAAGTTTTTAAGATAATATCTACACAAATAATTAATGTGTTTGAATAGTACATATGCAGTGTTTGTATTAAATATTAAACGTTATGTATTCGTAATAGTTATTTTCTCCTTGCCTTTTTTTATTAACTAAGGCTAAAACAACAAAACAATGAGTTTTCGATACGTTCATCATTGCTGTTTTTTTCAAGGACACTAGGTCATTTTGGAAGATGATTTCATCTTAAAGGGACACTCGGCAATCTTGATATTTGTAAAACTCGCGGCGTCCCGTTTAATCATTAATATTAATTATAAGAATTGTATAAAGCAAATTGTTTTTGCATATTACTAACTGTTGATTACATATCACCAATACTATATTCAAACCTACTGTAGAATAACGAGGGAAAATTTAATCTCAAAATTGTATTTAAATATATCCATACCGGTTTAAAGTCAGAATGATACTGGATTAATAAACTGAGACACTAATTTTAATGCTTGATAAACACTACAAGACTGTCACGTGTCCCTTTAAAGAGATAGCTATCTTGAGGTATGTTTTACACAATAGTAGTAGTAGTAGTTGTTGTAGTAGTAGTAGTAGTAGTAGTTGTAGTAGTAGTGGTAGTGGTAGTAGTAGTAATAGTAGTAGTAGTAGTATATTAGTATCATTTTTATTATAATAATAATAATTATTATTATTATTCCTTTTTCTTTTCTTTTTTTTTTTTTTATAATTAATATTAAACTTTGAGAAATAATTAAAAAGCATGTAAATTGTATACTAATGTTTAATAACTTAAAGTTGAGAAGTAGCTATAATATGCCATACACTGTGTGAAAAACGTGCACAATTTAAAACAAAAATGAGTGTTTAACCACATTTTTCATATTTTGTATAAACTTATTTCATTAAACTCAGAAACTCAGATAATGCCTCTATTTATTAAGTGCGATCACTATTGTATTGTTAGTTTAAGGCGTATTGCGCATGCGTCATAATACAATGGTACATTGCGCTCGCTGCATTGTTTATTTGCATATCAATGAATTGTTGAAAAGTAGGTTAACCTCTAAGTAAGTTAGTAAGCTAGAATATATTAAAGGGGCTGATGCACTATTTTCAAACAATATTTATTTAAAAGGGCTCTGACAACCTTAAAAATAGTTGAATGAATTTTCAAAATGCCATGAAAAATAAAGGAGATATGGCCAATTGAAAATTTACAAAGAACATGAATGGTGGCGGCCATCTTGGAACGATGACGTCATCACGCCTTTTTGCTATATATGGTATATTGACAAATTATGTTGTAAAGCAAAGAAAATCACTGCAAATTGATAAAAAAAAAATATACATATGTAAAATGTATGCTGTATGCTTATTTTTGATTTCTAACTACTTTCTTAGCTTTAAAAGACATTTAATCAGAATGCCATATATGGTAAAAAAAGGCGCGATGACGTCATCATTCACAAATTTGTGTTTCTTTGCTCATTTTCAATAGGACATAACTTCTTTATTTTTCATGGCATTTTGAAATTATTTCAGCTTTGTTCAAGGTTTTCAGTGCCCTTTGAAATAAACGTTGTTTTAAAATAGTGCATCAACCCCTTTAAGTGGAATTTTAACAAAATAAACCCCCAACATTCACTCCTTACGGTCACTACATTCGGGTTTCTATTTTGTTACAATTCCGCTTAATAAACACTAAATAAATACAAGAGTTTTTACTTGTTTATATACCCGTTGACGGGCATTTGTTGATTTACATATATAGTTTATATTACTACCATATCGTCCCTTATTTTTTAATAGTTTTGTCTTTATATATTTACAATAATTGTTTAATTAATACTTCATTTTTTCATCTGTCATTAGTATTTGCGCACAATATGACCAGTTTATGTGTCGACGTGCCGTAAAACGCCATTCATTCATGCCTCATTGGAAATCCGTTATATGTGCTTATAGAACCTCTTTCGAGTTTCACTTTCTCTATAACAGCATGGCGCTCAAAATAGTTTTGGCTGATAGTTAAGCAAAATTGCCGTTTGTCCCTTTAAGCATAGTATACCGATTGAGCACAGTGAACGTGTATCTTTCGGAAAATACACGTTAAGTGGCGCTCCTGCGTTTAATGGTCATATTTTACTTTGACAGTTTGGCATAAACTGCAAATACCGAGCTATTTTCGTTATGATTAATGTTTCTATATAACATCCACAACATCTCGAGATAGTGCACTTGAGAGGGTTTGTGACACTGATTTATACGGCCCAGAATCATATATAATCTGTATCATGGTACACTCGAGTTGGAAAATTATATCGGTACAAGTGTACGCACCGTGACTAAGTGTAAAGTTCAAAATCAAGCTCAATTGTTTGCTATTCTAATATTCCAATAACCTTTGAATAGGTCTGAATGGAATTGACATGTAATGCAGCCTACTTAAATATATAAATTATTCTCGGTTTACAAAGAAGTGCACCGTATTATTACACTGTACACAGACGTAATAACAAATAGATACGAAAATTATCTAAATTTCATGTGGCACAGTGCGAAATTTTCTCAAAATTATTTCCCAACTTTAAACACACACATTATGAAGAGTTTAATAGATACACGTTTCATTCATGCCAAATCCCATCACAAATTTAATTTTCTTTCCAATGATAGTACTTTTTTCTCTTAGATTTAGAACAAAACAGGAGTTTGACGGAAACTTTGATTATTTTAAAACCTTGATTTTTAAGAGAAAAGCGAAAAATAGTGACATTTCAACTTTAAACATCTTTTCATACAATTTCTTATTTTGAAAATAAACGTAAAGTATTATAATCCCATTTTGCTAAACATAAAGTATTATAATCCCATTTTGCTAAACATAAAGTATTATATTATAATCCCATTTTGCTAAACATAAAGTATTATAATCCCATTTTGCTAAACATAAAGTATTATAATCCCATTTTGCTAAACGTAAAGTATTATAATCCCATTTTGGTAAACATAAAGTATTATAATCCCATTTTGCTAAACGTAAAGTATTATAATCCCATTTTGGTAAACATAAAGTATTATAATCCCATTTTGCCTTTTTGCTATTCAATATGAATCTTTCGAATGTATTCTCATCAAAATCAGTGAATAATTGAGAGAGGAGATAGAAGGAAAAGTTAAGGTGCCACATGATATGTTGGTTTCTTCATTGGTTAAGATAGGAAGTTTCCTATCTGTTTATTAATATGTCTGTGCACTGTAATCTCACGTATTGCAATATTTCCGTAGTTCAAGTTGATACATTTAATGAAATGCGTATAAATCTCACGAGAAGTATTATATTACATTTAATGTCTATTTCTCATGAGAAACTTTAAATATATAACAATTCTCATGCAAACATAAATATATATACTAAAATGCTTACAGTTTACACGGGAAACTGATATATTTTTGGCCAATCTCTACCCAGAGTTCACTCGTTCCTCATTTGATATGTGAGTGCAAGGAACGATAACTCTGCGTGGAGATTGATTTTTGGCTTGCACCTTCGGGTGCTAGCCTATGTTTTCACAGGAAGTAATCGGTTCCCTGCTCAAAACTTGAAGGAATGGTCCACTTCTGGAGATAGGAGACACGTTGGTATCGATTTATTTAAATTGAGATTCCAAGACCATTCATGTTTTTTTAATGAAACAATGTAATTTTCATATTGTCAATTTGCGTGTTTCATATTTTTGCCAGTAAATCTATCAATTATAACATATAGCTATTCCTTCGCTAAACTATGGATTCTTAAGAATTATTGCACCTCCCAAGGAAGGGTCCACTTCTGGAGATAGGGTTGAGACGTTTATATCGATTTACTATTTTATAGGTTTGACATACACGTTGGTGTCAAAGTCATTAATATTACAAGATCGAGGCTTATTTTGTTATGCTGTTATTAGCGAAATGTTGTTATCTTAACAGTACTGGAACGAATTATCTTTTGCCCCTACCTCCTCATTATAGTTACCTACCAAGGCAAGCCGTTCCTTTTAAAAGGAAACTTTATAATGAACATGAGAACTATTACATTTTATTAGTTGTGTATAGTTCTCACGATGAAGGTGATTATGCATGCAGTTCTCGTGCAAACACACACATATATAACATATATAGAGTGTCTTAAACGAGTTCCCATTTCATATAAGATTTATGAAATGAGTTATGAATTATTTTAATTTTAACGACCCTTTTGGCGAGTTAAAATTAAAAATAATTCATAACGAGTTTCATAAATCTTATATGGAATGGGAAAGAGTTTAAGATCCTTTTTATCACATAACATTGCAATCAAATTAGTAAAAATTAATTCAGATGGACATAGAACCGACACACTTTAGCGCCAAAACGTCATAAAATATGTGACGTCGTAACGTCGCGTCTCACACATGACGTTGCGTATAAAAGAGTTCGTGTTTTACCTCTTTACAAAATAGCAGTTAACTATGGAACGCCAAACACGACTTTGATGGTCATTTTCCTTTATGATGTGGTCACTTTCCATTATGATGTGGTCTCTTTACATTATGGTGTGGTCATTTGTCATTATGATGTTGTCATTTTTCATTAAGATGTGGTCACTTTTCATTATGATATGGTCACTTTACATTATGATGTGGTTACTTTTTCATTATGATGTGGTAAGTGTCTATTATGATGTGGTCATTTTTCATTAAGATGTGGTCACTTTTCATTATGATGTGGTAAGTGTCTATTATGATGTGGTAACTTTACATTATGATGTGGTCATTTTTCATTATGATGTGGTTACTTTCCATTATGATGTGGTTACTTTGTATTATGATGTGGTCGCTTTTCATTATGATGTGGTCACTTATCATTATGATGTGGTTACTTTCCATTATGATGTGGTCGCTTTTCATTATGATGTGGTCACTTTACATTATGATGTGGTTACTTTGTATTATGATGTGGTCGCTTTACATTATGATGTGGTCACTTTACATTATGATGTGGTCTGTTTTAATTATGATGTGGTAAATTTCTATTATGATGTGGTCACTTTACATTATGATGTGGTCACTTTTCAGTTTCTATCATTGTCGCCATTTTTAATTCCGCAAGCAGTGTCAATAGATAGCGATATTTGAAGAAAAACCACGTGACGACACATACTACATCATAATAGAAACTTACCACCTCATAATGAAAACAGACCACATCATATCGTAAAGTGACTACATCATAATGAAAAGCGACCACATCATAATGGAAAGTAACCACATCATAATGTAAAGTGACCACATCATAATAGAAATTTACCACATCATAATTAAAACAGACCACATCATAATGAAAAGTGACCACATCATAATGAAAATCGACCACATCATAATACAAAGTAACCACATCATAACGGAAAGTAACCACATCATAATGAAAAGTGACCACATCATAATGTAAAGTGACCACATCATAATAGACACTTACCACATCATAATGGAAAGTGACCACATCATAATACAAAGTAACCACATCATAATGGAAAGTAACCACATCATAATGGAAAGGGACCACATCATAATGGACACAATCATAATAGACACTTACCACATCATAATGGAAAGTGACCACATCATAATACAAAGTAACCACATCATAATTGAAAGTAACCACATCATAATGGAAAGGGACCACATCATAATACAAAGTAACCACATCATAATGGAAAGTAACCAGATCATAATGAAAAGTGACCACATCATAATGAAAATTGACCACATCATAATGAAAGTGACCACATCATAATAGAAACTTACTACATCATAATGTAAAGTAACCACATCATAATGGAAAGTGACCACATCATAATGAAAAGTGATCACATCATAATGACAAATGACCACATCGCAATGTAAAGCGACCACATCATAATGGAAAGTGATCACATCATAATGAAAGTGACCACATCATAATGGAAAATGACCATCAAAGTCGTGTTTGGCGTTCCATAGTTTATGCCAACTTTTTAACAAACCAACAACCACGTTTTGTATAATGTGCATTGTTTTCATAAGCTGTCACAAATAGTAAGTTTATGACTCAGATCTGGGTGAATTTGTAATAAATAAAATAGTTTCAGTTAATAAACTTGCGTAGTGTTACAGGTGTAACTCAACCAATCAAAATCGTTCCAGGTTGTATTACACGTGTGTCATACAATAAAATATTAAATGGGTGTTCGACACTGCTAACAAGGGACGTTATGTGATAAACATGTATATATATATGGTACAGCGCGGACCTACGGTACCATATCTTTTGGGTGCTGAGGTTTATATATAGGTTTCTCTATACTTATCTGTGGTGTTTCACACTTTACTTCCAGATGTGTTCAATCTATTGTTCGGGGCTCTTGTTTCAGACAAAGGTTTTTTGGACCTTTAAGACAAAATTCAAATAGGACATAAATAAGATGTATATATGCTAAATAGCAAGTAGATCAACTATAGTTTGGGGCGCTTGTTTCAGCCAAAGCTTTTTCAGCAATAACATGAGCAATTTTATAAATACGGCCATACATAATTTATCATTAGAAATGGAATATTTAGTGGTAAATAAAAATACCTTACTTTTTAAAATCGGTTGAGAAATAAAATAACACACGCGAAAATTGTTTTTGATAGGGCATTTTCAATGCAAAATCCTGCTGCATCAAACATTTGAAAAATATGTTTTTATAGAATTTTTATCCAAAAATGGTTTTTAATGTATTTGATAAATGTAAATTAAGACACTCTGAAAGTTTTATAACAAATTATTAGGACAAACTGAAGTTATTTGAGATTTCATAATTTTCTGCTGCCACAGCAACAAAGAATTTACATGGAAAAAGCACCATCAAAAAAATGTATTTTACCTGTAAAATATTTATTTCTTAACCGATTTTGAAAAATAAGGTATTTTTTATTTACCACTAAAAATTCCATTTCTAATGATAAATTGTGTATGGCCGTATTTATAAAATTGCTCATGTTATTGCTGAAAAAGCTTTGGCTGAAACAAGCGCCTCAAACAATAGTTGATCTTCTTGCTGTTTAGCATACTATTTTAGAGTGGCTGCTTTCTCTGAATGCTACAACTTCTTTTTCGATATGAGGCGCTTAATACCATTTCTAACGCTCTTGCCAAATATCCTGCAATCTGATTGATTGACGTACAGACATTTGCGACTATCAAATAGAACATAACCCGTCGCAAATCCAGTCATGTGACGCTAAACCGTCAAAAACGTGACGTCATTTTGTTTTATTTTGATGCGTTTGTGAGCAAAACTGTCTAACAGGCGTTATGAACACTGGCACTTGAGCCACAAATATCGTAAAAAAAATAATAAAAAAGTACGATACCCCTACTGTCACATGGTAGTGAAGTATGTTTTGACACCAAGATGACCAACCTCGTTTCGAAGTCTGTATCTGTCAATTTACCGAATTGATTCAAATCTTTTACACCGTTCGTTAGGTCTGATTCGCATTTATCACACTATATTCACAGTTCGTATAAAAAGCACTCTCTGTGGAGAAATTTAAGTAAAATCGCCGATTGCTAC
Organism: Cyrtodaria siliqua; assembly: GCA_037043455.1. Lineage (NCBI taxonomy): Eukaryota > Metazoa > Mollusca > Bivalvia > Adapedonta > Hiatellidae > Cyrtodaria > Cyrtodaria siliqua. The sequence goes on from JAWPHD010021729.1 coordinate 17,940, forward strand.
TATTACAACATTTCCTACATATATGGACTTATTGTAACTGTTTAAAGGAATATTTAGTACTCAGTGAAGTGTGCTTGAAAACATCAAACATTGTTAACTAAAGCGCTGTTCAGCTGTCCTACACCCTCAAACACTGGCCTATTATATGGGAATACCAGCAAAACAATTTTTTATTATCTTTTTTGGTGGGGTCTGTCGGGTGGGGTGAGTATAGTTCGGTAGCTTTTGATGTTTGTCTTTAATCTTGTATTGTCGTACCCTTAACAGTTTGTTCTCTTGTTGCTCTGGCTTCTGCCAAGTCACTGAGAACTTACTTTGTGGCTTTCTAGGCTTTTGTTTTTTATATTATATATACGTGATCATTTATGTGTTTTACTTGTATTGCCTATTAACGCTGCTTCGTTTGTTAGATATTATAACCTGGCGGGGATATCTTTATGTACACTGTCCCGTTTATTGGATGACAATATGGGACGAGTGAGGTTTGGTGCACCCTAGAACCTGGTTTAAATCCCCAGCGGCCTTTTTTGCCACTGACCGTTCCAAGGCGGTAGCCCTATTGTCAACCCTTGTGTGTTTGTGATGTCGTATCTTGCCTTTTATTATCTTTGCATATAGTTGTTCTCTGTTTCCTTGTGTGTTTGTGGTTGACTGTCGTCCTTCAATGCTACTTTTCCTGTTCGATTTTTATATCAATTTTTATATTCAAAGTGTAGTTTAGTAATGGATATGTGTTCAATGTATCTGTTGCAAGACTTGCTTAAGGCTTTCTAGGCCTTTGCCTTTTATTCATATATAAATGATCATCTTTATTCGTTTACTTACATCGCCTATTATAACCGTCTAATTTGTCAGAGGATATAGGCTGAAGAGGATTTCTTTATTTAAATTGTCCCGTTTAATTAATTTGAACATATTCCTTTACATTGATTGAGAAGCAAGTGCTTGCAACTTATATTAATCACTCTCGATGGCTTCCTGGGTAGGACCAGTACTAAACAAAGTGGATTAATTATCTTGCTCAAGGATAAATAACATAGCCACGGCAAGGATCGAACCCACGACCTCTCGATCGGAAGTCCGACGCTCTACTACTCGACAACGCACTCCACATATCCTGTTTAATTGGGATGACAATAGGGTAACACTGAGTTTTTGTGCGCCCTAGAAACTGGTTTAAACCCCAAGCGGCCTTTTTGCTAATATTAGTTATTGGGTTTGTTACTGACCCCCTACAGAAATATGTGGGGTCAGTAATATGTATAGGGGGCGAGGCAATAATAGCCGAGTCCCCCTATATATCTGACTGACCCCACATATTTCTTTAGGAGGTCAGTAACAAACCCAATAACTGATTTATTGCATCGAGCACCTTTTTCAAGGCAAACACCGATATTTAATGCATTTGAATGGAACGTCAACGTCATTGAGACGTTTTCGCAATTTGACGGCATGACGTTGACGTCACTACCAGTACTATGTAAAAACCTTTTAATTTACTTATTATATTTGTTACTAACGCCTTAAAGAACTATTTAAACTTTGAATCGGAATTGTAGTCCATATTGTTTTAGTGACCCTCTATGGAATATACTGACCCACTATAGAATAATACAAGGTCACCATGTGACCGCTGTAATCCAATGAAATTCTTAGGATTGTGTGCGAGGTGCAATAATAAACATTCCAAGGCGGTACCGTTTGTGATTGTAGTGCCGCATACCTTGCCTCTAATTAACCTTCGTATTCGTATTCCTCTCCGTTTTGAATGCGTTGTTTTGGTTGACTTGTTCTGCGAAACGGTACATTTTCTGTTCGACTTTTAGTATAACTACTTTTAATGATACAAATTATGCGCTGTTATATTTTATATGCGTGAAACTGTTTGTGAAACACGTAAAACGAGACCCTGATATCGATTGACCCATATCGACTGCCTGCATACAGTCTGTATCAGAATTCATATATAATTACAACCAAAATATTTACTTCGTTGCCAATGAATATCGACTGAAGTTTTTGCATGTCAGCTAATTGATTGAGATAGAGACAGAAAACTATAACTTACGCAAGGTTTTTGAATGGAATTATGTAAATATTTCGACCCGGATTACCAACGGCATAGAAATATGATATATAGTTGATCAAACGCGATTCGAGTTCCCAGCTCATGTTGCAAGCATTACATTTTGGAATATATAGCAAACGGACTTATATCTGTAGGCCTACATGGGGGAAATGTGTTATGCTGTTGTTGAGTTTCTATTTGCGGTGGAGTAGTTCAGATCCTTTTTTGTTTCACCGCCTTTTTTTGTACAGATGGCCAAACATCTTTACGTATTTTGTCTTGTTCACGCTTTGTATTTCTCCAGTTACCAGTAGCAATTTGGATTTAATATATCTGGAGGTCCATTAGGCGTTATCCGAAGGTGCAATGACCACTGGATCTGTGAGCTCATTCCATTCCCTCTTATCGTGTATTATCCTATAGCTGGAGGTTATTATTAATGTATTACAGTATGGTCTCCCTGATGCTTATGTGTGGCATTTAGAACGCCTTTGCACTGGTGTGACGTTTGACAGTGACCTATTTTTTTTTGCAACATAGATTCCGTTCTGTATTCGGTAAACATATTAAAATCTTCTCCTTGTTTGTGGAGGATATTGACAAAACTTCATAAGTGTGTTCCTTGTATTGACCTTCAATAGTCTTAGCTGTTTCTCTGAAGTCACAGTCGGTTTTCGGTTCAAATTTTGTATCTCGACTGACGTGAAAATAATATAAACAAAACTGCGCCAGTGTATATTTCTCTCATACATCTGGCATGGTGTGGCTGTTTATTTGTCACTGGGTCCTACTTTCTCTAAAATATAGTTAACTCCTTTGGCTCCCCTCTTTACCTGGGATATGTATCAGACTGTCCAGTGTATTCCTTTCATCGACCTGAGTTGTTTGGCACTGGGGACTACTTTTTTTTTAAATATAGGTTATCAAAAATATAGAGAATACCTCATTTACCTCCCCTATTAACCTGGGATATTGATAAAACTCTATCACCTGACATGGTGTCTCAGATTTATTTTCATTTTTGTGACCTATTTGAAATAAAAGTTATATCTAGTTTTCGGTACAATTCATGTATGATCATGTATGATGTGCGGACACAAAATACGGTGTTGCTTTAGAACCTGGTTAAATCCCCAGATGCCTTGTTTCCATTGACCGTTCCAGGTGGTTCCCACTGTAACCCACATTGTCAACTGCTTTGTTTGTGGTTTCACACATGATTATGTATCATTGTAATTGTTGTTGAACACTTCTGTATCTCACCAGTTATATTCAGAATAAGTATCAAACATTTTTATCGGTGTGTTTGCCTATTTGAGATGGTGTGACAGTTTTGTTTCAGTTGTGTGACCTGCTTTTGTCATATATAGGCAATGTCGAGTTCACGTTATGGTACAATTTGTGATACATGCTTGGTGTTTAATATAATTTTCCAGCACATTTAAGGCTATGTATGACGGTTGATGTCTTTAGTGGTGGAGTCAGCCCATTTAGTGACGTCAGCCCATTTAGTGGTGGAGTCACCCATTTAGTGGTGGAGTCAGCCCATTTAGTGGTGGAGTCAGCCCATTTAGTGGTGAAGTCACCCATTTAGTGGTGGAGTCAGCCCATTTAGTGGTGGAGTCACCCATTTAGTGGTGGAGTCAGCCCATCCACTTATTCCTGGGTAGAACCAGTTGTCGCAAGATGACCCTAGTGGTTGGGACTAACTCAGGAAAGAATCAATGTCGGTGACTGCATTTACATGAGTTTAATGCAACTTTTAAAATATGTTAAATATATATATATACAATTATCAAGAAAAACAAGCTAATACACAGGTGAAAGATGAAAAAGACTGTTCTCATGAACGTACAAGACGTTCATAGTATTATCACGAATACTGAATATGTCGACTGTCTATATATGACACAAAAGTGGTGTTGAAGTTACAGGTCAACAACGTTGATGATCAGAAACTTTACAAAGACTAATGATCTAACGCGATGTATTTGATGCACGTGAGTTTGTGAACATGATGCGCGACTCCAATGATCGGTGATTGTCACCAAAAGCCTTCTAGAAGGGTTGATGACGCGATGAATAGCCTCCAACGAGGATGTGTTGAAGTTCCTCCACTGAGGTCTGATGACGGGCCCACCACGAGTCCCGGGGGTTGTTGCTCCTATGAAAACCTGACCATGTTGTCCAGGTACGGGAACCGTCTTCAATCGCTCATTACGTTATGCGTTGAATCAACTAGAAGGCCTACACACCCCAAAAGGCTAAGCACCACTCCGGGAGGCTTAGGCTATAATGATACATACTTTTAGACGTCGGTTCATTAACATAACAATATTATACAATCATCGTTACACAAACAAATCATTATCTAGTAAATATATCTGAACCACTCTCTAATTATGACGTGTGGCAATGCATACGTATTCTTGCAACGACCTTTACGCATCGGCATATATACAGGTATATATCATCTCACCGTTAACCGATGCACCTAATACACAATGTTATCAATTTAATCTTGTATTATAATTAATGATCAACTACTATAACTATATCTAATAAAGTTAACTTCATATGCTAGTTGTATCAAGTTAATGTTTGAGAAACATATAAACGTTGACCGGATGTAACAACACCACAAAACAAAATGGCGATTCCCATTGAAAACAAATGTACAATAAAAGTTCATAAGATAGATATACTGACCACATATTTCCTGTGAATCTAACTCTTTCCAAACGACTGCTCCAAACAAACAACTTTCAATTTCCCCGACCACTACTGGAAAACAATGCACTTTATAACCCAACGCCCAAACTTTATCACCCAACGCCCAAACAATCATTTTCCACGTTATTTCCGTGACACACGTGGCAACAGACGCAATTTTCATATCTACACAAACGGACCCTTAAACAAGTTTGCCCTTTAGAGAGATAGATTGTAAAATACCTATAATGTTACATACATGAACGCACATATAAACTTATTGAACGACCCTGCCTAAACTCCGCCTTACAACGCTATAAAAAATACTCGCTTTCCCGTGGTACATGACTCTATCATGCAAATGATGAATATGTTTCAACTGAACAATGGCTTAGCATGTTACTGGCAGATGTCGTCAAGTGCTTACAAGAGCTACGTACGACCAATTCGCTCTATCCAATATCATTTTGTGACACCAGTATTGTGTATCTCCCGCCATCCGTAAGACAAGTTCAAGTTACAAATTACATAAACAGCCTTATAAAGCCCGACTTATTTCTAATTCCAGTGCCTGCACCACTACAAACATCTCCAAACCTTTAACTTCTTGTCATACTGACGTTAAAGATCAAGTTAAACAATAGTGTGTTAAAGCTTATGACCGTTCAGAGATTAATTTATTTTGGTCCATTAAACATTCAGGAGACGTTCTTGATAAAAAACTGCCTTTAAACATCAAGTTTCATCTATAAGTACTTATGAGTCAACACTTTAAACAACCTTACCACATCACCTTATCAAAGACAAACTCATTGCTCTTATTAAAGAAAATGTTAGAGAAACAACTACATTTTTGGCCTGTAACAATATTAAAGGCTTTAAGCGTTTTTTATTAACGACAGTTTAGACAATTACACTATGTGGACTTGCCAAGAAGTTTGTGAAGCACTCATTTTCGTCAGATATGTAACTACCGTTTTATAGACAAATTGTTGGGTATCTGGATGGCATTCTGAACATTGACAATCCTTTCTTTTCTTCTATGATTAATACTATCTATCTCAAAGAACTTCAACTCAACAAAGCTAATATTTCTGATACTGTTGCTTCTTTTTCTTGATTTACATCAATGGAGAAATAAAAAGTAAACTCTATGACAAGAGATAAGATTTTAATTTTGATATTGTTTATTATCCCTACTTAGATGGGGATGTTCCCCGAGCTACTTTTTATGGGGTCTTATGTTTCTCAACTTATTGATTTTGCTAGAGCATGTAGTCGAGTTGTGGACTTTAATATTCGTAATATGTGTATAACTATGAAGCTACTCCATCAGAGCTACCGATACCATAAACTTCGAAAAACCTTTACAAAATGTTAATATCGTAACCCCGATCTACTTTAAAAACATAAAAGTAATATTAAAAATTCTTCTGCGACAAGGACTATCACAACCTGACTTCTATGGTGATGTAATTTGCAAACTTTGTCAGATCCTTGGTCATAATCACTTTCGTACAATCTTTATTTAGGTTACGTTCTATCGTTTTGCAACTAACAGCATGTTTAGTGGTTGACCCATTTACAGTTTGCCACTACGCTTTCATCTTTGATTGTGCGATGACAGGACAGATTGTGGACCGTATGATGACATCTACCTAAATCCTGAAAGGACGGTAGCGTCTGATGCTTGTCTTAAATATTGTCATGTCGTACCCTTAATGGTTTGTTCTCTTGTTGCTCTAGCTTCTGCCAAGTCACTGAGTAGTTGCTTTGTGGCTTTCTATACTTTTGTTTTTTATATTCATATACACTACACATGATCATTTATGTTTTTTACTTATATTGCTTATAAATGCCGCATTGTTTGTTGGAGAATATAACCTGGCGGGGATATCTTTATTTACACTGTCCCGTTTTATTGTGATGACAGTGGGGTCAGAGTGAGATTTGGTGCACCCTAGAACCGGGTTTAAATCCACAGCGGCCCTTTTTGCCACTGGTCGTTCCAAGGCGGTAGCCCTATTGTCAACCCTTTTATGTTTGTTTTGTGATGTCGTGTCTTGCCTTTTAGTCATCTTTAAAACTGTTGTTTGTTTCTATGCGTGTTTTTGGTTGACTGTGGTCCTTGAATGCTGCATTTCCTGATCGACGTTTAAATCCATTTGTATGGTATGACTGTGTACCTCGTCTATGAGTTTTATTCATTATTCAGGCAATAACTTGTCATCGAATACCTTTTTATCGTTGATAAGTTAACGACATGCGGCTGTGGTTACAACCAGTATACTATTTATTAATATTAACAAGTAACAAATGGTATACATATTGTTCCAAGAAGCTTTACTAACTGTGTTATAATATATTCATTTTCAGTATATATTTCATGTGCATAAAGTAACCACGTTATCTCTCTCGCACAGTCTACACAGGACAGTGCTTTCCAAAATGGCCGCTGGCATGACGCTTGAAGCGCCTTAAGCGGTCCCCGTTTACCCGACTCAATGGCTACAAAGATGGCATCATTTTATGTGGCAAACTACTTTATTTGTGCATGCATTTTATTGTCTATGGCAGGTACCTAAATTTAAAATATATATTAAAAAAGTCATGTTACTAATAGATTTCTCTTACCAACAGATATATTCGTACTAACATCGCTGCTGTCATGTGCTTGCCTGTCTCAAGCGACACTTTCGCCTCAAGGGACCCAGTTGAAAATGACAGCCAGTCTTCCAAACGTGCAGCTAGGAGATACACTGACACTGGCTTGTAGCTGGATTTCCGAGACAGAGGAATATCCGGTACGTTCCTATGAATACGGTATATGTAAAGGTATACAGGAAGTAAATCATTGTGGTATTCATGCCTGGTGTAGCCGAAAGGATTTCCTAAATATATAATCCCTATCTTTTTTGTGATTAAAGGCATTTTTGAGTATTTAAGACCTGTTTTTCTGGCTGAAATGACTTTATTGACTTGCTTGTGATAAGCTAAAAACCATTTGCATGGTTGTATGATGATTTTATTTATCAACTTGAAAGTTTTGAAAGTGAAAGTAGAACACATTTAAGAGGTGCCGAATGAATGCAGTTTGTTCACGGTGTCAACAAAGATCCGAATTTTATTATCTTATATGCCACATGACGCCTATTATTCTCAGCAGTTTTCTAGAGAGGCAGGTCTCATGACTAAGAACATGTAAGTGAATCTTAGTTTGAATTTCATTTGAAAGATGGCTGACTAGAAAGCTTGGACAATATTGCATTGGACTCAGTGGGATTTGATTTACTTCCGGTACACCTAAATAAATAATAAGTGCATTGATTAATTGTTGTTCATCAAGCGAGGTTGGATAATCACTACTGTAGTCCAGATCATATGCGACGGTTACTTTTCCATGAAAGGTTTCAGATCGGTGAAAATCAGCCCATTCAATACAATGCAATATAAATCAGCCCATTCAATACAAAGCAATATAAATCAGCATTCAATACAATGCAATATAAATCAGCCCATTCAATACAATGCAATATAAATCAGCCCATTCAATACAATATAAATCAGCATTCAATACAATGCAATATAAATCAGCCATTCAATACAATGCAATATAAATCAGCCCATTCAATACAATGCAATATAGGCTATATTTGGAGATCAGTCACAAGTTCCACAACATTTGTTCGCTTAAATACACTTTTATTCTGTGAATTAAACATATTTGGCTAGCAAACGGTCCCATATCTGGAATAAAACACGATTCAGTTTGTTAACGTTTCGCGTCATTCATTTTTTGAAATAAACATCTATCCAAACCATGCACATCTCTACCTAACCTCTGTGCTCATACTCTCCAAAGAAATAATCCTGACAAACAGAGTAAAATATTGGCTTTTCATGACAACAGACATACTACTTTAATCTTAGGTTAGATTTAACAATAAAATAAAAACTTATCTTGGGAAAAACACATGCAAACTAGAAACCTTGGATTTTTTCAAGGAACTATTTTAGTACTTCCTGACTGGTCTGACACCAAAAGACAAATTTAAAATCAAGCGTCGAAGATGATCAAGACTGGAGCTGCTTCCACCGCCTTGTAATATTCCAGGCCATGTATACTTCAGAGCCCACCAAATGAACTATTTCGCGAATTTCGAGATATAGAATAAAAACGTACTTGACTAGTATTTATATTAAAACTCCAAGTACATATATACTGAACTAAATTTTAAAAATTGGGACAAGAGAGGGGAACACCCCAATCACAACCATCCCCTCTCAATACAGCGCCTGGATTTTTCTATGGAAGACCCTGAAGAATTATTACAATTTAAAGACATATTTCGAGCCTATTGTATTTGGTGGTTGGGGGGGGGGGGGGGGGGGGGGGGGGGGGGGGGGGGGGGGGGGGGGGGAAGGAATTCAATTTTTCTTCAGATTATGAGGCCCACCCAACAAAGCATTTGTGACCAGTACACATAATAACACATTAAAGAATGTTGTGTATTTATTGTGTTGTGCTCTGATTTTTGGTCTAAAAACGATTAAGAAATACCAGATAACTGTAAATCGCTGTTAGCCATGCAATTTCATGAGCAAAGTGTGA
>JAWPHD010021730.1:0-27327 GCA_037043455.1 Cyrtodaria siliqua
GAATTGTTTTATTACTAGAATTTTGTGTTTCAAGAAATGGGGCTGGCGTGGCGCAGTCGGTAGCGCGGCGGATTTGTAACCGGAGGCCCCGGGTTCAATCCTCCGTGGTGCCACTGAGTTCCGTCGGTGTGTTCTTGGGCAAGACACTTTACCTTAGCCTCAATCGTCGGATGGGGACGTAAAACCGGGCGGTCCCGTGTATCTGTCTATCCTCCGAGCACGTTTAAAGAACCATAGGAATCTATTCGATAATAAGAGTAGGGCAGGTTCCCGAATTCCTATGTATCCTTCCCCTCTCTCTGGGGGCGGATCTAAATAACCTATACTGTGTTGATGAGCGTTATAAACAACATTCAGTGTTTCAAGAACACTCAATGTCCAGTAAAACCTCAGTGTATTCTGAGAATGTAATGAACTTTAAATTCATTGGCCCAATTGTTTATCACTGAACTTCAACCAATCAGAATGCTTCATTCATATTTTCATTTGGTTGTTTCTATCATGACCACTTTCTGATATTATGACATCACACCCTGGTATTATGACATCACGTCATGCCATTATGACATCACGCCATGCTATTATGATACAACTCAGTGAGTTCTGAGAACTGAATGAGCCTTTTAATTTCTGTGAGAAGCAGATTATTTATCAGTAATGAGTTTCTTGAAACCAAGGATCACAAAATTCTAAAAATAAATAAATTCTAAAATGATTTAATACGACTGTTTTTAAGTTGTTAAATCTACTTACTGATAAAAAAAACAACGATGGACCTGTCTGCCCCCTTTAGTGACTTAATCCAATGATGAAAAAACACTTTAAAACAGTGAAACTTGTGAGTGACAACAATTAAATTAGTCCTTTTAAAGTGCCACTAACCAATTATCCCTGGTGGGTCCTGGTCTGGTTGGTTTTAATTGCTCTCCATGGCTGTTCAGCAATGGTGTTCAGCAAGTACTGACAATGGCAACAATGGCGTGTCTTCGGGGGTTCTGACTCTCTATTTCCTAATCAGCTAGCCCAGTCACATGATTGGACTGTAAAGTATAGAAAAACAGCTGCAACTACCCGCAGTAATGGTATAATCACTAAGATTATTACAGGACTTTTCTCAAGAAAATTGGGGGGAGAAAATGGTTAGGCTGTCAAAACTGGGGTAAACTATCGTGATATTTTGCTATTGTTCAAAGAGAGAAAATGCTAATTAAAATGTATGCTTTAGGTATAATATCATTCATGTGTTGAATTTTGCAATGATTTTTAACATACAACATGTACAAGGGTCTGTGATACGTCATGTAATATTTTATTTTTTGTAGACTGGGTTCTTGGGTAGAACCCCACCCCCACAAATTCATTTTATCTATAATCATTTTTTATTCATACTCATTAAAGGTCTTCATCATGACCCTGCCATTGTTTTAGGTGCCATTCTCGCTCAAATCACTAGAGCAGGTGGCAGGAAAAACAATGAATGTGGCTCCAGAATTTGCAGCATTACTCTGCAGTTCTGCAGGTGAGGGTTCTTGGGCCCATTCTCCATATTTTAAACTTGATGGTAAACGGAGGATGAGCCTGGCATTGTTCATTCCTGTTAGGCACCATATAACCTTTCATGTGTTGGTGCGCCTTAAAAACCCAATTGAATTAATCTTAAGAATGGGGATTTGTTTACCCAGAATTGGGGAAAAATAATAGAGGTTTTTTGCAAATGGGAAGATGCCGAATATTGGGCCCCATTATAAACAGCTTAAAAAAGCCCTGCATTATACAAAATGCACTGATAGTATCAAGGGGTAGGGGTGGGGACCCCACAGGAAATGGCATCTTTGGTTAGGCCATATCAAATTAATTCCCAGTTTATCATCCAAATTTTGAAACATTTTGGGCGGGGGTGCTATTTTATTTTTATTTTCTCGAGATGACATCAAACATCACAAAAATATTAATAACCAGAAGTATTATGTTTTTGAACACTCTCCTTATTACCAATTGTCACTGCTATAGCATACATTTGTATTTATAATGATATAAACTACCATGTATTGTGAGTTTTAAAAAGTTGAAGGTCTCTATATAACCTTACTTCTTATTGCTGGACAAACGATTTGGTTTACAAAAATGTATTTCCGGTTCGGGGCTAAATATTATAACGCAATCTTTTTTTTTTTTTTTTTTTTTTTTTTTTTTTTTTTCGGACAAAATAAAAATTGTCGGGGGAGGCATATAAACTATTCGGGGCGGGCGGGGGATGATAAACTGGGAATAAAATTTTATTTGGCCTTATTATTATAATTATTTATGAAGGACTGTAATGGATATTTTAGTGTTGTTTTTTTTCTGAGGTTGAACTACTTACGTCCATACATGGTAATGCAGAACATTAAGATGTCAGTAGTTCAATCGCAATATCACGATTGCATCAGATTGCCGAAAATAACAGAAACATAATTTTGGAATGTAAAACAGGTATCTAGACAAATGACGAGTAGAATTTAAAATTGGTGCTTTGGTGACTTTTAATATATTTTATGTATTTAATATGTTTGTATACGTCTGTTTGACCTCAGAAAAACAACAATAAACAGGGACGTAGCTGACGCTAAAATGCACATATAGGCCCGACAAAAAGAGGGGGTCAGGGGAATGCTCCCAGAGCTTTTTTATTTTTTAATTTGCTATACTGTATTGGTAATGGCGTATATCTGACAGAACACTTGTGTGGTATATGAAAAAAATATTTGTTGACCCCATTTGAGAATTAACATTTCACAAAGTTGAATTACCTACACTGTAAAACAAAATAAGAAACAAATAATGACCCTTAGCATCGCACTCATCATTAAAAGATTCATTTGGGGTGGTGGGTGCGTCTAGTATGAAATAGAGACAAACTAATTCTTTTTTTTTGTATTATAAAAAGTGCACGGTCGTCTTTAGGAAGTTCGTATTGCAGTACAATTGCCCCCTGCGGTGCCCCCATTTGAGAACATTCAAATGTTTTGTTCCAAAATTCATCAGCACGATACACTACTCAGTGGCTCAGGGGCGGATACACTGGATGTTCAGCTTAGTGGGGATTGTAGAATTTTGGTCAATTTTCGTGGTCCGTTCTCTAGCCTCATAAAACGGATGCGGGTAGTTGTGCATTGGTGATGGTAAAAAAGTGTCGTTTTTACATAAAAAAAGATTTAAACAATGTGTGAATTAAACCACTCATTAGCCATTTATGCGTCGAGCGAGGCGATTATAAAAAAATTATACTGAGGGCGTGCATTTGAAATTGTTTGATATTTTTATCTACAGTAACATGGACATACTTGTATGAATAAAAAAAGTGGCGTTTTCTCAAAAAAAGGATTTGAACAATGTGTTAATTAAACCACTCATTAGCCATTATGCGTCGAGCGAGCGTGAGCTAGCGAGAATTTTTTTTATACTGAGGGCGAAAATGTTTGATATTTTTATCTACAGTAACATGGGACAATACATGTATGAATATAAAAGTGCGTTTTTCCAAATAAAAGGATTTAAACAATAGTGTTAATTAAACCCACGCATTAGCCATTATGCCGTCGGAGCGAGGCGGAGAACATTTTTTATACTGAGGGGCGTGTGCATCGAAATTGTTTGATATTTATCTACAGTAACATGGACATACAAGTATGCACTGGGTACTGGTCACTTTTAATATTTGCCTTCTATTATTATAATTGTCTATACACACAGGAACTGGTCACTTTTTAATTTTTGCCTTCTATTATTATATTTGTCTATAAAAGGACATGAATGGGAAATTGGAAAATGCTGGTGTTCTTTTTCAGAGGTCATGCAGACGTTCGAATAATCCCAATTACATGCACACTATTATACTAACATGTGCAGAAATAAATTTACTATCCACCAATACCTTTCTTCGTACGATCCCTTGTCAATTCGTTGAGATATCCGAGTTCTAAGTCACCAAAGTGCACTTTGATACTGCTCGTCGTTTGTCTATGTCCCCAAATGTAAACAAATGAATTTTTACCGAAAATCCAGGAGGTCCGTTAATTCCGTTAAGTTCGGCACAGTAATTCCCAGCTTCAACTCACAATCATTTCACTAACGTAAAGCAACCGATACGTAAATAAATCCATATTTTATCAGTTTGCATAGTCCGTATCGCGTGAAAGTCACACAACAAACGAGTATTTCGGCAGTTGTTAATGCTATCGGCACTAGCAGACTTTACAAATGAAAACCGTCATTTTTCAAAATTTCCCCATTCGTGTCCTTTATAGACAATTATAATAATAGAAGGCAAGAATTAAACGTGACCAGTTCCTGTGGCAATTATGAATAGAAAAAGTGCGGTTTTCAAATAAAAAGGGATTTTTAACAATGTGTTATTTAAACCACTCATTAGCCATTATGCGTCCAAGCGAGCGAGAATTTTTTTATATACTGAGGGCATGCAACGAAATTGTTGATATTTTTATCAACAGTAAACATGGACATACATGTATGATCCGGAATTTTTAGGGGGGGGCGCGCGCGCCCCCCTGGATCCGCTAGTGCTACTTGTGTTTCGTTACCGTTCCAGTCCTATAGATTAAACTCTGTAAAAAGATAAGGAAGAAGGCTTTTGATCAAAATTAACACATCGATAACGTGATGCATTCCATCTGAAATAGCACATGTACGTCCGAAATCCCAGTCCGCGACGCTCTGTTTCCAAGTCGACGAGTCTCACGAATCACGTCATATTACACTGGTACTAGTCTAGGATTATTTTGGATTACATTGCTTTCCATTTTATTACTGCTCGAAATAACGTCGTATTTGTTGTGGATCTTGCGAACACCTGCCTAAATAATCCTTTTGTCACTGTTATGCGTTTTCGTGATCCGCCATTTGTTGTTGAACTACGAACTCGTTAAACCTGCGCATTGGCGCCACTGTTTAAAAAAAACCAACCCTACTTTTATTTAAATTTGCATTTAATCTGTCCAACACATCCCAGGGATTGTCCCCCGCTTAGTTTCTCTATTAAACTACCGATTTAGTTAAAAAAATTAATTAGATTCGTTAATATTTATATACAGCAACGAGATTTACAATTTTTTTGAAATTTTTTGAAATAAAAAAGTTCATAAATAAAACTATTATTGATTTTAAAAGGTGTTATAAATGGTTTGAATATAACAGATCTAATTATGAAGGAATATTATGGTTTAAATTTACGCATAAGTATGAACATTTAAATAACTTGTTTCCTTGCGTATATTATTTACCACCTAAATATTTGACGAGACAGATTGATGTTAATACTTTTTATGATAATAATTTTAGCTAGTATATATAATTATCAAGAGATAGGAAACTATATTTATTTTGTGAGGATTTCAATAGCCCGGAAAATACACCCAGATTTTATTGAAGGAATTGAATGTTGTTCCAAATAGTAGATATTGTGGATTTTACATGTAATGATTATGGTGCTGCACTGATAAGAGTTCATAATTAACAGTAACTATTGTGTTTTATAAATGGTCGTAATTGTGTGTAATTATCAGTAACTATTGTGTTTTAAATGGTCGTAATTGTGTAATTATTTAAGACCACAGGGATCCTCGGTGGTTGATTACTGTTTAGTAAGTCATAAGAACTTGTAGCATGGTCGGTGACATTTCCTTTGATGAATGCAGAGCATTAAATCGTTTAATTTAGGTTAACTAAAGGGGCGTGGCTTAACCATACTACAACTACCGGATATTGGAATTTAGAGTACGGTCACTATGACGTCACAGTGTTACTCAGTACACCATGCTACAAAAAAGATAGAGTCTGTCTCAGCTCGTTGGTTATTTAAACACCTCGATGGGCTACGCCCATCTCGGTGTTTAAATAAGCCAACTCGCTGAGACCAGACTCTATCTATTACCTATCGATATTTAATGAATTCAATGTGTATAGAACATCGGTGCTAGTAAACATTACAGGGGTTGTGCCACTTTCGGTTCCAGATCATTCTTTTATTTCATGGAGCATTAATATACCATGCCGTTATTTTGATAGTGCTGCAAATGATCATTCTGAATATACATTTATTAAATATGATTTACATAATATTCCTAATGACTTTTTTCAAAACCCGAAGTTAATAACGGATTAACATAATACTGTTTTTAATCTTGAAATGAGTTTAAGGACTCGGCATGACATTGATAATTCATATAATGATCTGAGCCGCAACACACGAAAACGTCCCTTCGGACGTTTAAACGACAACGTCATAAAGTAACAATTTATGACGTCGGCCGGTAATCAATTAATTACTAATCATTTCTCGTCACTTTCGTGTTTTACCTAATTATTATATCATAGGGAATATGTTTTCTTAATATAAATAGTTGATGCTATAGAAAATAGTAATTGCTTATGTTTTTTGTTGTTATTTAATCGAAGACGTTGTCCAAGACGCCGACGTCAGCATCGAAATTAATGGTTAATACAATCTTTAATTTGCAAATTGAGATAAAATAATTTTTAATTAAGATATCAACATAAAATAAAAAGATGTTTCAAGAGAAAATCAACGTGTTTCATAAACATCAAAAAATATAAAATGTAAATTTTTTGTCTGAAGGGTCGTTTTCGCGAGTTTCGGCTCATCTATGTAATTATATAAAAACAAAAATGAGTGCGAAACTACATAAATGGTCAATTACTTTAAATAGTGCTTCATCTAACAAAAGAAGAAAAATTGGTAAGCCCTGGTGGGATGATAATTTAACCACTCTTTGGAATAAAGTATGTAATGCTGGGCAATTGTTTATCAAATGTAACGATGTTTATCAGAAAAAGGTTTATAGAATTGATTTTATAAAAGGTAGAAAGGCCTTTAATTGGAATGTTCAAAGAAATAAAAGATTGTATTGGTTTAAGTTGCAAAATGATTTGTTATCTGATATCGACAGTAATTCGTGTACTTTTTGGAAGTCTATCGGAAAAATAGGTGTAGGTTTTCAAAAGAAAAAGAAAATTCCAATGGAAGTAACAGATGATAATGGAAATATTGTCCTCAGATAGCGAATCTATATTATTAAAGTGGAAAAACAGTTTTTCAAATTTGTATAAGTCTTCAGCTAATCAAATTTTTCCGATTAATTTCGATAATGAACATGTAACAAATAATGAATCTTTTCCAGAATTTGAAAATGAAATTACTATAGCTGAGATACAAAAAGCAATTTTTAATTCTAAAAAGTATAAAGCAAGCGGTATTGATGAAATACCAGCTGAAATATTTCGTAATGATACATCTGTTTCCATTTTACATGTTCTTTTTAATGTTTATTATAATACTGGTATTATTCCTACTGAATGGGGAAAAGGTATTGTTAATCCCATTCCTAAATCAACTAATGATCCACGTGATCCTATGTCTTACAGAGGCATTACACTTGCTCCATCTATGTATAAATTGTATTGTTATATGTTAAATCAAAGATTGTCTATCTGGACAGAAGCAAACAATATAAAAATGGGTTTAGAAAAAGGAAAAGTACTACGGATCATCTATCGTCATTAACTAATATTTATTGAAACCAGAATAAAAAAGGAACTTTCAACTTTTACTGCATTTGTCGATTTCAAAAAAGCATATGACACTGTAAACAGAAATCTGTTGTGGAATAAACTTTATGACTTAGGGATAAATGGTAAAATGTTGAATGCCATTATGTCTTTAAATGTATCTGTTTCATCCTGTGTGCGTATACATGGTTTAAATACAGAATGGTTTAATGTTACAACGGGATTAAGACAAGGTTGTTGTTTATCCCCATTGCTTTTTAATTGCTTTATTAACGATTTAGCATTAAAATTGAAGTCGTTAGGTCTAGGAGTAGATATTGGTGATTGGGATAAAGTATGTGTTATCATGTATGCGGATGATATTGTACTGCTGGCCGAAAATGAAACAGATTTACAGCTATTGTTAAATACACTAGATGATTGGTGTGAAACTTTATGTCAGTCAATATAAATAAAACTAATGTTGTGCATTTTAGACCAAGATCAAAACCACAGACGATTTTGAATTTAAATGTGGCGGATCTGATATAATTATAAAAAAATAATATGTATATTTAGGCCTTGTTTTAGACGAAAATCTCAATTATAATGTAACAGCTTCATGTGTTGCACAGTCAGCCAGTCGCGCGTTAATTTCAAAATGTAAAACAGTTGGTGGGATGCCTTATACAGTTTATACTAAACTATTTGATTCGCTGGTTTGGTCTATTGTAGCTTATGGTGCAGCAATATGGGGTACTCAAACCTACTCTTGTATTGAAGCCGTACAACATAGAGCAATGCGAGTATTTTTGGTACGACAAGAAAAACACCATCAGCTGCAATGGCAGGAGACAGGGTTTGTGTTAGAAAAATAATTGCGGTATCAAATTACTGGGTACGACTGAGTCATATGCCAAATATGCCAAATATGTGTTTCAATAAACGAATATTCAATTATTGTTTTAATAGTAAAGGTTCTAGATGTAAAAATTGGTGTAACAAAGTTTTAAATAATTTTTCAAAAATTGAGTTTAATAACGTTCCGAGTGTAATTAACCCTATTGTTAAACGTAAATTTTTAGATGATGTTAAGAGTGCATCTTTAAATCAGTTTATAATAAACTGGAATGTAAATATTAACTCGGAACGTGGTAGTAGTAATATTGGTGGCAATAAATTACGTACTTATAAGTTATTTAAAACTACATTTGAAACAGAAAGGTACTGTAAACTAATACTACCAAGAAATCATAGGTCGGCTTATTCTAGATTCCGTTGTGGCGTAGCACCAATTAGACTAGAGACTGGAAGATATGAACGACTTCAGATTAGTGAAAGAGTTTGTCCATTTTGTAATGTTCAGGTGGAAGATGAGTTACATGTTATGATAACCTGTTCTTTATATACTGATATCAGAGCTAATTTATATGATAAAGCAATAAGCCTAAATCCCAATTTTAATAACTCTACAGATGAACAAAAAATTATATATGTATTCACAAATGCAGACTTAATTCGTGTATGTGCCAAATCCTGATACTTAATTCTTCTACGTCGATCTAGCTTTTTGTATCGCTAGTCTTTTTTCCTTCTTAAATATGCCAAACAATGTCAATTTTATATATGTAAATAATGTCAATTGTTTTTTTATCATATCGTGATTCTGTTTTATTTTCTTCTATGAAAATGATGCTAATCAGTTCCTTTTTGATCTGATCAAAGGGGATAAATGATTTTTTAATTTTGTTTTAACTAATGCGCAATAGTGCTTTGTTTATTTTGTCAAATCTTACAATACTCATTCTTAGTACATATTTTATAGATAGATTAGCATCATTTACATAGTCTTAATGAGTAATATATATGCTAATATCGTTTGAGTTTGATGTTATTAGGTACTTTTAAAATATGTTGATGGTTTTATAACTATAGTCTCTTATAATTCTAATTAGAATGGCATGGCTATCTTATAATGTTTACGATGTTTTATTTATGTTTTTATTTATTGTAAACCATGATGAGACTTTAATAAAGAAATATATACCAATACCATAATACATATTTGCATTGTAAACATAAGGCATTCTGAAAACAGTGTTTGGTTGTTGGTCACTGCATTATTAGAACAGTTATACAATACAATATAATAATACTAATAATAACACACTTAAAGAGACTGCACCTGCGCATTCTTTTTAAAAGTATATATTTATTCGGTTGCAATTAAGTTCTCACGTTTGGCGTTTGGTATTCGCAAGACAAATATATTTGGAGAATTATCCGTAGATAACAACGATTTAAACTTTTGTAAACTAGGCCAGCTAAAGTAGTATCTAGGTAAACAATCTATTCTTATTTCTCTATAACACGGACAAGCTAAAGTAATTTGATATTCATCTTCAACAACATTTATATCGCCCTGTACCATTCGATTAGCAGTAGCATATTAAACATACAATATATAGCGGAAATACGCTGCTGCTACTGATGATGATAATGAAAATTATGCAGTTGTTGCTGCTGTTGCTGTTGTTTTATTTGCTGCTGCTGCTGCTATTGTTCAGGTTCTTTGTTCGGGTCGTTTTTGTTTTTGTTTTTCAGGTTGTTGTTGTTGCTATTGATGCTGCTACTGATGACGATGATGAAAATTATGCAGTTGTTGCTGCTCCTGCTGCTGTTACTGTTGATGCTATTGCTGTTGTTCAGGTTCTTTGTTCAGGTCATTGTTGTTGATTTTCAGGTGTTTGTTGTTGCTGCTCTGTTGCTACTGATGATGATGATGATGATTATGTTGTTTTTGTTGTTGCTGAGGTTATTTTTTCAGGCCGTTGTTGTTTTTCTTTTTCAGGTTGTTGTTGTTGTTGTTTTTCAGGTTGTTGTTGTTGTTTTTCAGGTTGCTGATGTTGCTGCTGCTGCTGCTGCTATTTTTCAGGTTCTTTGTTCAGGTCGTTTTTGTTGTTGTTGTTTTTCAGGTTCAACTTGATGTTGTTACTGCTGCTACTGATGATGAAAATTATGCAGTTGTTGTTGTTATTGCTGTTGATGCTGTTCTGTTGTTCAGGTTCTTTGTTCAGGTCATTGTTGTTGCTGCACTGCTGCTACTGATGATGATGATTATTATGTTGTTGTTGTTGCTGTCGTTGTTGAGGTTCTTTCTTCAGGTCGTTGTTGTTGCTGTTTTTCAGGTTGTTGTTGTCATTCAGGTTGCTGATGTTGTTGCTGCTGCTGCTTGCTGTTGCTGTTGATGCTGTCTGTTGTTATGGTTCTTTGTTCAGGTCATTGTTATTGATTTTCAGGTGTTTGTTGTTGCTGCTCTGCTGCTACGGATGATGATTATGTGGTTGTTGTTGCTGTCGTTGTTGAGGTTCTTTTTTAGGGTTGTTGTTGTTTTTCAGGTTGTTGTTGTTTTTCAGGTTGTTTTTGTTGTTGTTCAGGTTGCTAATGTTGTTGCTGCTGCTGCTGCTGCTGTTGCTGTTAATGCTGTCTGTTGTTCGAGTTCTTTGTTCAGGTCATTGTTGTTGATTTTCAGATGTTTGTTAATGCTGCTCTGCTGCTACTGATGATGATGATGATGATTATGTTGTTTTTGTTGTTGAGGTTTTTTTTGCAGGCCGTTGTTGTTGTTGTTGTCGTTTTTCAGGTTGTTGTTTTTTGAGGTTGGTGATTTTGCTGCTGCTTCTGCTATTTTTTAGGTTCTTTGTTCAGGTCGTTTTTGTTGGTGTTTTTCAGGTTATTGACGTTTCTGCTGCTACTGATGATGAACATTTTGCAGTTGTTTTTGTTGTTATTGCTGCTGATGATGTTGTTCAGGTTCTTTGTTTAGGTCATTGTTGTTGATTGTCAGGTGTTTATTGTTGCTGCTCTGCTGCTACTGATGATGCTGCTGATTATGTTGTTGTTGTTGCCGTTGTTGAGGTTCTTTGGTCAGGTCGACGTTGTTGTTGTTGTTTTCAGGTCGTTGTTGTTTTTCAGGTTGCTGACGTTGTTGCTGCTGCTACTGATGTTGCTGTTGTGCTTCTGCTGCTCCTCCTGCTGCTGTTCAGGTTCTCTGTGTAGGTCGCTGTGGTTGTTTTTTAGATCGTTATTGCTGCTGCTTCTACTACTGCTACTGATGAAGATGGTGTTTATGCTGTTGTTGTTGGTGCTGCTGCTGTTAATGTTGCTGTTGTTCAGGTTCTTTGTTCAGGTTGTTGTTGTTAATTTTTCATGTTGTTACTGTAGCTGCTGCTATTAATGCTGTTGATACTGATGATGATGATAATGATTACGCAGTTGTTGCTGTTGTTCTGGTTATTTGTTCAGGTCGTTGTTGTTGTTTTTCGGGTTGTTCCTGCTGCTGTTGTTGTTGCTGTTGCTATTGTTCAGGTTCTTTGTTCAGGTTGTTGTTGTTTTTGTTGCTGCTGCTGCTGTTTGTTGTTGTTCAGGGTCTCTGTCCATGTTGTTGTTGTTGTTTTTTAGGTTGTTGTTGCTGCTGCTACTGATCAAGATGATAATGATTATGCTGTTGTTGCTGTTGTTTTTGATGTTATTGTTGTTGTTGTTCTGTTTTTTTGTTCAGGTCGTTGTTGTTGGTTATCAGGTTGCTGCTGCTGCTGCTGCTACTGCTGTTGTTGTTGCTGCTGCTATTATTCAGGTTATTTGTTCAGGTTGTTTTTGTTGCTTTTCAGTTTGTTGTTGTTGCTGCTGCTGATCTACTGCTATTGATGATGATGGTGATGTTTATGCTTTTGTTGCTCCTGCTGCTGTTGTTGCTGTTGTTCAGGTTCCTTGTTCAGGTCGTTGTTGTTGTTTTTCAGGGTGTTGCAGTTGCTGCTGTTGATGCTGCTGCTGCTGCTGCTGCTGATACTTATGATGATGATAATGATAATGATTATGCTGTTGTTGTTGCTAATGCTGTTGTTACTGGTGTTGCTGTTGATGTTGTTCCGATTCTTTTGTTCATGTCGTTGTTGTTGCTGCTTCTGCTGCTGCTGCTGTTGTTGCTCCTGCTGCTGCTACTATTGTTCAGGTTCTTTGTTGAATTTTTGTTTTTGTTTTTGCAGGCTGTTGTTGTTGCTGTTGCTGTTGGTCTGGTTCTTCGTTCAGGTCGTTGTTATTGTTGTTTTTGAGGTTGCTGCTGCTGTTGCTGTTGTTGTTGCTGCTGCTGCTATTGTTCAGGTTCTTTGTTCATGTCGTTGTTGTTGTTGTTTTTCAGGTTGTTGTTGTTGTTGCTGCTGCTGCTATTCATGATGATGATGATGAAAATTATGATGTTGTTTCTACTGTTGTTGTTGTTGTTCAGGTTCTTTGTTCAGGTTGTTGTTGTTGTTATTTTTCAGCTTGTTGCTGCTGATACTGATGATGATGATGATGATGATAATGATTCTGCTGTTGTTTTTGTTGCTGCTGCTGCTGCTGTTGTTCCTGTTGCTGTTGTTCTGATTCATTGTTCCGGTCGTTGATGCTGTTGTTGTTTTTCAGGTTGCTGCAGCTGCTGTTGCTGTTGGTGCTGCTGCTGATGCTGCTATTGATGATAATGATGATGGAAATTATGCTGTTGTTTTTGTTTTTGCTGCTGCTGTTGCCGTTGTTCAGGTTCTTTGTTCAGTTCATTGTTGTTGATTTTCAGGTTCTTGTTGTTGCTGCTTCTGCTGCTACTGATGGTAATGATTATGCTGTTGTTGTTGCTGTTGATGTTGTTGAGGTTCTTTGTTGTTGTTGTTGTTTTTGTTGCTGCTGCTGCTATTGTTCAAGTTCTTTGTTCAGGTTGCTGTTTTTGTTGTTTTTTAAGGTAGTTGTTGTTGCTGCTGCTGCTACTTATGATGATGATGATTATGCTTTTGTTTGATGTCGTTGCTGGTTTTTTTTCAGGTACTTTGTTCAGGTCATTGGTGTTGTTGTTTTCAGGTTTTTGTTGTTGCTGCTGATGCTGCTGCTCAGCTGCTACTGCTGCTACTGATAATGATGTTGATTATACTGTTGCTGCTTTTGTTATTGTCGCTGCCGCTACGGTTGCTGTTGTTGAGATCCTTTGTTGTTGTTGTTGTTGTTGTTTTTGTTGATGCTGCTGCTATTGTTCAAGTTCTTTGTTTAGGTTGCTGTTTTTATTGTTTCTCAGGTTGTTGTAGTTGCTGCTGCTGCTGCTACTGATGATGATGATGATTATGCTTTTGTTGTTGTTGTTGCTGTTGTTCAGGTCATTGGTGTTGTAGTTTTCAGGTTGTTTTTGTTGCTGCTGATGCTGCTGCTCAGCTGCTACTGCTGCTAATGATAGTGATGATGATTATGCTGTTGTTGCTATTGTTATTATTGCTGCTGCTGCGGTTATTGTTGCTGTTGTTCATGTTCTTTGTTCAGGTTGTTGTTGTTTTTCAGATTGTTGTTGTGCTGCTGCTTTTCAGGTTCTTTGTTCAGGTCGTTGTTCTTGTTGTTTTTCAGGTGGTTGTTTTTACTGCTGCTGTAGCTGATGTTGTTGCTGCTGCTGCTACTGATGATGATTATGCTGTTGTTGCTTTTGTTGTTGCTGCTGCTGCTGTTGTTGTTGCTGTTGCTGTTGCTTTGTTTAGATTCTTTGTTGAGGTCGTTGTTGTTGTTTTTCAGGTTGCTGCTTCTGTTTGTTGTTGTTGCTGCTGCTGCTGCTGCTGCTATTGTTCAGGTTGTTGTTTTTGTTGTTTTTCAGGTTGTTTTTGCTGCTACTGCTGCTGTTTCTGCTACTGATGATGATGACGATGATTGTGCTTTTGTTGCTGTTGTTGTTGCTATTCTTTGTTCTGGTCGTTATTGTTTTTTTCTGATTATTGCTGATGCTGCTACTGCTGATACTGATGATGATGATTTTCAGGTTATTGTTGTTGCTGCTGCTGCTGTTGCTGTTATTCGGGTTCTTTGTTCAGGTTGAGCCAGTTGCTGTCGGGCCTTTTGGGAAACAATAAAACATACACAATTTCATATTGTTATCTATTGTAGTTTTTAAAATACCACATTTTCACTTTCATCAAAGCTCGTGGCAACCTTAAGTGTAACTTCGCCTTAAAAATATAAAATAAAATGCCTACCTACCTACCCTATTTTTTTAACAACTTACAGTAAACACAGGTATAATTTTATTTGGCCTTACTCTCATTTTCATAAAGTTATCGAGTGCTGTCATTTCTGCATTACTCCTATTTTCATAGAGATGTCGAGTGCTGTAATTTCTGCATTACTCCTATTTTCATAGAGATGTCGAGTGCTGTAATTTCTGAATTACTCTCAGTTTCATGGAGATGTCGAGCGCTGTCATTTCTGCATTACTCCCATTTTCTTAGAGATGTCGAGCTCTGTCATTCCTGCATTACTGAACTCTCATTTTCATAAAGATTTCCAGCGCTGCCATTTCTGTATAAGGCTTAATAAAATTATACCTGAGTTAACTGTAACCCGACCGACCCTCTGAAAACATCCCCGACTCCCATTTTTTTTATTGAAATAAAAAATTAAAAAAGAAACATAAACATTTTTTTTTTCTCATTGTCCTGCTGTTGGAACTGACCCTCTTCCGGACTTGCAAAAAATAAATTAACCTGTTTTATCACTTTGCTTTAATTGCAAGTGATTCACTATTTGGCTTACCTTGGTTAAGTTCGTGATCAATGTCGAAGTCCGCTCGAATTTCACCAAAATTGAATTTCACCAAAATTATCTTGGAACCCGGTCGTGGAATTTCGACCACTGCAGAAAATGAATTCTCGCTCCATCCTGGCGAATCTCTGTCACACGCGCTCTCTCCCAGGCCCAGCGCGACGTCAAATGCTTAAACAATTTGATCTATTGAGAACGTTCCGGCTAATTAATTAATTAATTTAGCTATACGCGAAGGAGTCTGGACTGAAAATAATAAAATGGCGCGCGAATGCGTCGTGTTTACTTTCTGTATAAATACGCGTTGCAGAATCTCGGTTATTATTTGTAGTTAATAAAATATTTTCTTTTTAATATCAATAAAAGATAAGTTTAGAATACGTCTTTAACAAATATTATATTTAATTATAAGTACAATATCGAATAACTATGATTAGTGAAGATCTATTTCTTGTGTGTATGTTGTACGGCTTTGAATATGTTATGACGTCACAAAGTAGGCGGAGCTTACAAATTCGCACCGATGCTGCGTTCGTACCGACTGATATTTTATCGATTAAACACACATTTTAAGTATAAAAAAAAAAGAAACGTTTCATTATAGATTTGATAACAATTATATTACGATAAGAACACAAAATGAAGCAAATTGAGCTAGATTTGACCGACTATAGTGATGACCCCAGGGTACCCCGTTTCGCCATATAGGCAAAGATGCGACCTTGGGGTCATAAAGGTAAGACCGTGTCCACGTAATGTGGACAAATCAGCGACAGAAATAATTACACGCGATTTACGTTTGATGTTACATTAGGCCTAAGACAATGAGACCCAGATTTACGCTTTCGAATAGAAAATATAGAAACAATGTCAATATTAGGATCTTTAGAAATATTTCTTTCTTGATAAATATTGTCGTTAATGCCGAGTGGATAAGTTTGACATTATTTAAAATTATCTCTATATCTACACCTAATATAATACGTTGGTCAGAGTTTGGCATTATTTACAATTATCTATACATCTATATTTACATCTATACGGTACGTTGGTCAGC
This sequence comes from Cyrtodaria siliqua, assembly GCA_037043455.1. Taxonomy (NCBI): domain Eukaryota; kingdom Metazoa; phylum Mollusca; class Bivalvia; order Adapedonta; family Hiatellidae; genus Cyrtodaria; species Cyrtodaria siliqua. The sequence goes on from JAWPHD010021730.1 coordinate 16,223, forward strand.
CAAAGTTTGACATTATTTACAATTATCTCTACATCTACATCTATTATGATACGTTGGTCAGCCAATGTTTGACATTATTTACAATTATCTCCACATCTACATCTATTATGATTCGTTGGTCACCAAAGTTTGACATTATTTACAATTATCTATACATCTACATCTATATCTATTATAATACATTGGTCAGCCAAAGTTCGAAATTACTTACAATTATCTATACATCTACATATATATTATACGTTGGTCAGCCAACGTTCGACATTATTTACAATGATCTATACAACTACATCTATATCTATTATGATACATTGGTCAGCCAAAGTTTGACATTATTTACAATTATCTATACATCTACATCTATATATATTATGATACATTGGTCAGCCAAAGTTTGACATTATTTACAATTATCTATACATTTACATCTACATCTATTATTATACGTTGGTCAGCCAAATACATCTACATCTAATATGATACGTTGGTCAGCCAACGTTCGACATTATTTACAATTATCTATACATCTACATCTATATCTATTATGATACATTGGTCAGCCAAAGTTTGACATTATTTACAATTATCTATACATCTACATCTACATCTACATCTTTTATTATACGTTGGTCAGCCAAACACATCTACATCTATTATGATAAGTTGGTCAGCCAAAGTTTGACATTATTTACAATTATCTATACATCTACATATATATTATATGCTGGTCAGTGTCACAGGATGACCCTAGTGGTTGGGGCTAACTCAGGAAAGAATCAATGACGGTGAATGCATTTACATAAGTTTAATACAACTTTTAAAATATGTTAAATATATATACAATTATCTAAAAAAACAAGCGAATACACAAACGAACTATGAAAAGAATGTTCTGGTGAACGTTTAAGACGTTCTTAGTATTGTAACAAATACTGAATGTATACGACACTAAAGTGTTGTTAAAGTTATAACAATGTTGATCTATGATCTGGCGCGATAACTGTGATACGCGAGAGCTCATGACGATGATGATGCGCGAATCCAATGGGTGATTGTCATCAAATGACTTCTATAAGGGTTGATGACGCGATATGTATGATGAGATAACCTCCACTGAGGTTGTGGGTGATGTTCCTCCAGTGAGGACTGATAACGGGCCCACCTTGTGTCCCGGGGGTTGTCGCTACTAAAACCTGGCCATGCTGCGCAGGTACGGGGACCGTATACACCGCTCTTTACGTTAATCGTTGAAGCTTAGCTCCACTCCAACATTGGATGGCTTATCTCTAACCCTGGATGGCTTAGGCTGTAATTATACATACGTTTTTAGATGTCAGTTGACACACATAACAATCTTGAATAATTATCATTACCCAAACAAATCATTATTTAATAAATATATGTAAGCTGTACTAATGATGAGTAGCAATGTATACATATTCTACAACGCCATGCCATGTACGTCGCTGTTAATCAATGCCCCTAATACATGTAATATAAACATTATCAAATCACTCGTATATTACACTCACTCAGTTATGCATGCACGCATGTCAACTAATGACCACATTATACAACGCTATGCATACGCGTCGAACATTTATCCTAGTCACTCATCTCATTGTTAACTATTGTTAACAATCGTGTATTACAATCAAGGAGTTATACGCCAACGTTAACTAATGCACCTATTATCCACTGTTATCAAATTAATATAGTTTTACAATTAATGATCAATTACAATAATTACATCTAATAAAGTAACTTCAAAATCATATGCTAGTCTAAAGTTAATGTTTGAGAAACATCAATGCTAAACGGATGTCGTAACCGCCAACCAAGATGGCGCCGCCCACTGAATACAAATGTACGATAAAAGATTTAATAAAATAAATACTTACCACATATTGCCTGTGAATTTCGCCGTCCAACCTCTGTTCCAACCAAAGCAACCATATCAAGCAATCCCGGCAAGAACTAGGAGACAATGGGTTTTATAGCAAAAATTACGCCCAAACCATTATTTCCCCCACGTTCAGTCCGTGACAAACGTGGCTAAATTTGCAGTATTAAATTATACACGAGAGGCCCCTTACACAATTTTCCCGTTTAAGGAAGATAAACCTATACGTTTACATGCATTAGCACAAAACTAAACTTATGATAGGGCCTCTCTGGCGGCCACTTAAAATGTGCACGCTTTTACGTGTTACATGAATATATCATGGATATTGTGAATTTGTTTCCACTCGAACAATAGATTAGGGTGTAACTGACAACTTACAAGAGCTATGTACGGCCAATACGCTCTACCCGTGACATTTTGTGACAGTCAGCCAGCGTTCGACATTATTTACAATTATCTATTCAATTACATCTACATCTATTATGGTACATTGATCTGTCAAAGTTTGAAATTATTTACAATTATCTATACATTTATATCTACATATATACGGTAGGTTGGTCTGCCAAAGTCAGACATTATGTACAATTATATCTACATCTGCATCTATTATAATTCGTTGGTCAGCCAAATTTTGACATTATTTAAAATTATTCATACATGTAAATCTACATCTATTATGATACGTTAGTCAGCCAAAGTTTGACATTATTTACAATTATCTATACATCTACATCTATTATTATACTTTGGTCAGCCAAATTTGACATTATTCAAAATTATCTATAAATCTATACGGTACGTTGGTCAGCGAAAGTTTGACATTATTTACAATTATCTATACATCTACATCTATATCTATTAAGATACGTTGGTCAGCCAAATTTGACATTATTCAAATTATCTGTACATCTATACGGTACGTTGGTCAGACAAAGTTTGACATTATGTACAATTATCTATACCTCTACATCTATGTCTATACGGTACGTTGGTCAGGCAAAGTATGACAATATTTACAATTATCTATACCTCTACATCTATGTCTATACGGTACGTTGGTCAGGCAAAGTTTAACATTATTTACAATAATCTATACATCTACATCTATATCTATACGGTACGTTGGTCAGCCAAAGTTTGGCATTATTTACAATTATCTACACATCTACATCTATTCGGTACGTTGGTCAGCCAAAGTTTGACATTATTTACAATTATCAAAGTATTAAGAGACTTTGGTCAGTCAAAGTGTGAAAATCATTCAGCGGAAGACGACTTGCGCTTCGCGGCTGTTAATTGGAGCACACGATAAAGTAAAGCGTTAAGAGATGCTAGAATAGGGAGAAATGAACTAAAATATAAAGAGAATACGCGATATAAAAATAAATATAAAAGTCGAACAGGATATGCAGCTTCACAGAACACAGTAATCCCCAAAACACGCAAACATGTATAATTTTGATATAACGGCCAATAAATACACAAATAAGATGATTTAGACTGATAACAGAAAGAAATTCAGATAAGTTGTAAACCTACAGAGATACATAGGGTATGAACCAATCCTGCTTCCGTGGCGGTACCAGGGACAAGTATGTCGCCGCTGGCACAGCTCCACAGTGTCACGTGTCTCTCAGTAGGTTTAGATAGTGCTGCTCCGGTCTGTTAGCAATACCCCAAAGACACAATGAATTGAGGAGCATCTCTACTATCATCCACTAGAACTCGGAGGCTATGTAAAATTACCATTACATTTTAGTGGGCTATACATGCTATATGCCGTAAACTTTATACAGTGAAAAGGTATTTAGAAATGATTAGACAATCACATATATTAAATTATTCGGGCAAGATTGAACAAAACCGATTGATGTCCAGCGGACCATTTTACAATTACAAGGAAGAATATACATTATTTGAGCAGGACATAACACAACTAAATAAAAATATTTTTTTGTTATTTTACATTTTTGTTATTGAAATGGATAACTGTGTTATATTAAATGTTTTTGTTAGAATCTACGCAAACTTAAAACAGAGTTGAAACACGTTTTTGGTTTATCGAATTTGAATAATTGAAAGCTTTAGAAAAATAAAAGCGAAACATTTGTTTCAAGTGGCCGTTGCATTTTTCATTTTACAAAGATAGTTTAGAAATACACCAGTTGTGTGAGCTCCAGTCTGGATGTTTACCATTGCTACGTGTGATTATTGACATAAATGCCTTAAACGATTATTTTTCATTTGTTGGCAGCTCTATTGAAATTGGCATTTCCCCTAGGTTGTCAATACAGCCAAACTAATACCGGTCAGTTTCGGTACAGCAAATAAAGCCATATATTTACAAAATCAATAGGCTAACAAGTATAACAAACCTTTCCGTTGTCCATTATTAATGGTAGGTAGTATTATTATTACAATATAGTATTAGTATGTCAAGCGCCTTGAACAATTGTTATTGATCATACTAGTTTAAAGTTTAGTGTTAAAATAGTATAATCAATAACTATTGTTCAAGGTGCTTGTCAGAAAAATCGATCGTTGTATATGGCTCATGCTTCGCATTCGTAAAAATATAAAGAAATATAAAAAGATCGGACAGGGAAAGTAGCATTCAATGAGGACAGTCAACCAAAAACACAGAAACAAACACGCAAACAGACAAACAAGAAGGCAAACGACATCACAAATACAAAAGGGTTGACAATAGGGCTACCGTCTTGGAACGGTTAGTGGCGAAGTAGGCCACTGGGGGTTTAAACCGGTTCGAGTGTGCACCAAACCTCACACTTACCCTACTGTCGTCGCATTAAAACAGGACAGTATAAATAAAGAAATCCCCGCCAAAGTTTTCTCATATCTCGATGAAATAAAATCTGTTATTCACTCCAAAACTACGGTATATAGATGCAATTGTTTCGCGTTTACCTCGCAAATATCAACTCGGAAGGAGTTTGTATGGTAAGGTGGACATGAGTGTCATGCATTGAAAATGGACATTTTGAGAAGAAGATAATTCTATAATTTGTCCCCGTGTGATTCCCCGGCAAGAATAGGGCCACTGCTTACCCAGATAGAGGATAAATCCACCCACCCCTGAATTCATGTTCGTTTGTCATTTTTGACATGTTCATTATAGGTCTTCATCATCAGCCCTGTATTGTTTCATGCGCTACTTGAGTGGTGGCAGAAAACAATGATCGTGGATACAGCAAACAAATGGAGTATTTACAAGAGAATTTGCAGCAACTCTGAAGTTCTGCAGGTGAGGTGAGAAGGTTCTAGGCTCATTATCACGCCCGGGAATCCCACCGTCAGCATTGCTTAGGCAACACCGAGAGTTTAAGGCGGTGGATTTCCGGTAATGCAGGCGAGTGATCAAAATTGTCGGAACTGAGATAGGTGTTCAAGATTGTGCATGGTTGTTTTTGTATTCAAACTTTTTTCAAATATCTAAGAAAGTCTTTTGCTAGCCAGTTGACCAAAGCGACTATTCCAAGAATTTGGACATCGAGCATCGTTTATTATCATGTTTGATAAATCCTTTCTGCCGTATGCAATTTATGTGGGGAAAAATCGCTTAACACATGTAGATGCTATTTTATTATTTTATTATTCAGACCTTTACATTTATATCGTGAACTTCCCAGCCATAGATATAGATGTCTGACGTACATATGCGAATTTCTAGACACAAATATGGTAAATTGAAGAATATTTATCGCAAACAGTGCACGGCAGTACAGTCGTGCAACCTACACGACAGACATGTTATGAAATAAGAACAAACTCGGGATGGACACATTTGTCGTTTTAAGAGATGCCTATTTATGTTTTACTATCATATTATTATAATTATTATTTAAAAACACTTTAACAAACACTCGATAAAATGTAAATAGTGTCAATGTAATTCATAAATTGTTTCCCTATAATTCATCAATGCTTTCTCTATAATTCAGAAATAGTGTCACTGTAATTTATAAATAATTTCATAAACAGTTTCTCAATAATTCAGAAATAGTGTCTCTGTAATTTATAAATAATTTAATACACAGTTTCTCTATAATTCAGAAATAGTGTCACTGTAACTTATAAATAGTTTTATAAACCGTTTCTCTATAATACATCAATAGTGTCTCTGTAATTTATAAATAGTTTCATCAAGAATTTCTCTACAATTCATAAATAGTGTCACTGTAATTTATAAAAAGTTTCTTAAACAGTTTTTCTGTAATTCATAAATAGTGTCACAGTAATTCATATATAGTTTCTCTGTAATTCATAAATTATTGTCTCTGTAATTAATAAATAGTTTCATCAACAGTTTCTCTGCAATTCAGAAATAGCGTCTGGCGTTTCTCTGTAATTCAGAAAAAGTGTCTCTGTAAATCATAATATTTTTCATTAACAGTTTGTTATTCATAGTGTCTCTGTAATTTATAAATAGTTTCATCAACAGTTCCTCTGTAATTCATAAATAGTGTCTCTGTAATTTATAAATAATTTCATAAATAGTTTCTGTATAATTCATAAATAGTGTTCCTGTAATTTATAAATAGTTTCATCTAAAGTTTCTGTGTAAATTCATAAATAGTGTCTCTGTAACTTATAAATATTTTCATCAACAGTTTCTATATAATTCATAAATAGTGTCTCTTTCATCAGCAGTTGCTCTATAATTCATAAAAAGTGTCTCTGTAATGTATAAATAGTTCTGTCAACAGTTTCTCTGTAATTCATAAATAATGTCTCTGTAATGTATAAATAGTTCAATTAGCAATTTCTCTGTAATTTATAAATAGTGTCTCTTTAATTTGTAAATAGTTTCTCTGTATAATTCATAAAAAGTGTTTCTATCATTTATAAATATGTTAATCGTTTTTCTAGATATGAGGTGGGCCCATAGTCGTAAGTATTTGGTAGAGTATTAATTTGTTAATGTATGTCTCATGGTGTTTTTTTTCCTTCATAAAATGAACCATTTTACCAATTTTAAAAATTGTCTCTGTAATGTATAAATAGTTTCATCATGTATCAATATGCCTGTAGACTTATTGGAGAAGGGTGACGATATAGCATTGCGCCTATCCGGCGTCATCTGGTGACTTCGGAGTGTTCATGGGTGTCACATAAGTTACATAAGTTTAATGCAACTTTTAAAATATGTTTAATATATATACAATTATCTAAAAAAATCAAGCGAATACACAAATGAACTATGAAAATAATGTTCTCATGAACGTTTAAGACGTTCTTAGTATTGTTATAAATACTGAATGTCTAAGACACTAAAGTGTTGTTAAAGCTATAACAATGTTAATCTAGCGCGATAACTGTGATGAAGATGATGATGCGCGAATTCAATGGATGATTGTCATCAAATGCCTTCTATAAGGGTTGATGACGCGATGCAATGATAGTTAACCTCCACTGAGATTGTGAGTGATATTCCTCCAGTGAGGACTGGTAACGGGCCCACCTTGTGTCCCGGGGTTTGTCGTTTAGTAAAATCTGGCCTTGCTGCGCAGGTACGGGGACCGTCTCCACCGCTCGTAAACGTTAATCGTGGAAGCTTAGCTCCACTCCTGGATATCCAAACCTAGATGGCTTACTCCAACCCTGGATGGCTAATATCCTGGATGGCTTAGGCTGTAATTATACATACGTTTTAGATGTCGGTTGACAAACATAACAATCTTGCATAATTATCATTACCCAAACAAATCACTATTCAATCAATATATGTAAGCTGTACTAATGATGAGTAGCAATGTATACATATTCTACAACGCCATGTATTCGCTATGTACGTCGCTGTTAATCAATGCCCCAAATACATGTAATATAAACATGATCAAATTACTCATATATTACACTCACTGAGTTATGCATGCACGCATGTCAACTAATGACCACATTATACAACGCTATGCATACGCGTCGAACATTTATTCTTGTCACTCATCTCATTGTTAACTAATGTTAACAATTGTGTATTACAATCACTGAGTTATACGCCAACGTTAACTAATGCACCTATTATCCACTGTTATCAAATTAATATTGTTTTACAATTAATGATCAATTACAATAATTACATCTAATAAAGTAACTTCAAAATCATATGCTAGTCTAAAGTTATGCTTGAGAAACATCAATGCTAACCGGATGTCGTAACCGCCAAACAAGATGGCGCCGCCCACTGAATACAAATGTACGATAAAAGTTTAATAAAACTACTAACCACATGTTGCCTATGAATTTTGCCGTCCAATCTCTGTTCCAACAAAGTACTATCGATCATCCCGGCGAGAGCTAGAAGACAATGGGTTTTATAGCCAACATAACGCCCAAATCATTATTTTCCCCGTTCAGTCCGTGACAAACGTGGCTAAATCTGCAGTATTGAATCTACACGAGAGGCCCCTTATACAATTTTGCCGTTTAAGGCAAATATACCTATACGTTTACATGCATTAGCACAAAACTAAACTTATGACACAGCCTCTCTGGCGGCCACTTAAAATGTGCACGCTTTTACGTGTTACATGAATAGATCATGAATATTGTGAAATTGTTTCAACTCGAACAATATATTTGGGTGTAACCGATAACTTACAAGAGCTATGTACAACCAGTACGCTCTACCCGTGACATTTTGTGACAATGGGAAATACCTTCCTTAGCATCGTCCATTGGTTCAGTGGACTAACCAAACCAATTTCGATTTTCGAACCGTATCAATTTTGGATGACCTTTTAAGTGCTTTTCTGAGAGTATTGTGAGGCCTTAAGTGGTATAACTGTTTGTTTTACAGCCATTGCTGAGCATGGAGCAACTTCATATCACTGTAATGGAGTAGTGTTTGCTTCCGCGGTAGTGTTTTTCTGACGGCGGAGGCGCCAACGTTCAAGGTGTTTGCGTTAAAAGCTTTACGTTCTGGTATTGGTTTCACCAACAACTCCATTACTATGCTTTTCTTAAATAAATATAAAATTAATTAATGGACTGGGCCGTTATAAATGCGGTGTCGTATATCGGAGACGGTCCTTTAGTCCGTTTAAAAACTACAGGAATCTTTTCGATAATAATAGCAAGGTGCTGTTCTCAGATTCCTTCTCTGTATCCTGACCTTATCTGTAGATATTGTGCTGTAGTACAGCGAAACAGCTTATCCATTTAATAATATTCCGATTCATCTAAAGACCATTCATAAGGGACGGTGCGTGTTGTTTCGCACCTGTAATAGCGTATTGATTAATTAAACCAACATCAATTGCCTATTGATCTGGAAAATGACCATGTGAGAGAAATACAGATATCGGACAACGCGAAATGAATATCTAAAAGTTGGATATACAGTCAATAAATATATGTTATAAGGCGCTGTCATTTGTTTTAAAAAACATAACGTTGTTTTAGCAAAGCTGCAGGGAGTTTGGAAAACTTATTAAGACCGTTCGTTTTATGCCATACTATATTGTGTACTTACTTCTCTGGATTACACACCTACGGGACTTCTAAAACTGTTTAGAGGGTTATAACACAGAAAAAGAATAAAAATAAAACCGAAGTGTATAATTTATATTATTGACAGTTTACAACAGAAAGGCTCTTAAAGTATATATATATTTTAACGTAATGTTACAAATAATCGCAGAGATTTTGGATCACTTATTAAGGTGCTTGCGTATGAGTATTGTGTGGACCTAATTTGTATAACTATTTGTTTTACAGCAATTGCTGGGCATGGAGCAACTTCGTATGACTTTGTTGGTGAGTAGTTTAGCTCTAGAGTTTATGCCGTGGTTCGACGTCCGTCTGCCTATCTGTAAAGCTTTTGTTTTGTATCGACTACTTCTCTGAAACTGTATGGATTTTCATAAAACTTCACAGGAAGGTTGGTCTTGTTGTCTAGTTGATCCTAGCAAAAAGAAGGTTGAACTTAAATTCTAGATGGCCACCACAGCTAAAATAAATAGTGGTTCGAGTGTTAACTTTCATACCCCATCCTAACCCTAACCCTAATCCCTTCTCCAAGAAGCGAAAACGGGGTTGGCTGGGGTATGAAATAAAACCTAAATTTCGGCTTAAAACGTTTGTATATTGTAAAATTAAAACATGTAATAGGTACTTTTTTTAACAGATTATCACAATTTTCAGTAAAATGTGTTTTTAAAAGTTTTTTATTTTCGAAATATCCGATATAAAATCCTGCTAATATAAGCTTTCCTATCGCTTAATGGAATTAATGCGAGACCACGTAATGAGTTAATGATTTGTAACCTTTACCAAAATGACTCGCATGGCATGTAGTTGTTCTTAAAGAAAATCATTTTAATTCGATGTCAAACATGGCTGCCAGAGGCCATCTTGTTCACATAGAGTAATATTATAAATGTTGTAGCGACTACTACTCTGAAATTGTGAGATGGACTTTTATGAAACTAAACAAGAATGTTGCTCTTCAGGTCGAACTAAATTTCAAGATGGCCACCACATTTAAAATACATTTTTAAAATACAACTTTATAGCAAATACTTCTCAAAAACAATATTTGGTATTGATTAAGAATCACACTTTTTAGCTCACCTGAGCCGAAGGCTCACATGTGAGCTATTGGGATCACTCTTCGTCCGTCGTCTGTCCTTCCGTCCGTCGTCGTCGTCGTCCGTCGTCGTTAACTTTTATCTCGTTAAGACGATAGGGCCTTCATTTTTCATCGGATCTTTACCAAACTTTAGCAAATTGTTAATATCAATGAAAGGTCGAAAACATATGGAAACCAGCTAGATCGGACCAGTAACAGCGGAGTTATGGTCCTTGATTTAGTTAAAACTGCTATATTTTGCCTCTTTAATAAATACTGATAAAGGTGATCCTTTGAGAGCAACAAACACAATTCAGGGAATAAAGCAGCAGACTCGGTTTTATTGAGTCTGTTCATGAGAAGTAATGAAAGAAGCAACACTTCTCACGCCCCCTAGCACCGGCTTAAGCGGTATTCTACTTTAAAGCCACCTATATTGGGCTCGCTTTAACGTCTCAAACAACAATTAATTTTCCATAGGGTCTTATTGTAATGTTTTTGTTCGTGGCCTAGAGATAAAACAGATTTTGCAACATGTATTTATGCTTAAATTCTTCATTGATCCAATATCTACAATTTAAAACACATTTAACAAATATTTAC
>JAWPHD010021731.1:0-27324 GCA_037043455.1 Cyrtodaria siliqua
ATTCAAACAAACCATAAATATTGAATTGCTCTAAAACCTAGCTTATTGCTGGATGTAAACTATTAAAATTACTTGAAGAGGCCATAAATATCCTCCAGCGACAGGTACATATAGGCTGTGTAAGTCAGGGGTCACAATCGAACATGTTCTTTATGTGCCGCCTGCCACCACCTAGCTAGGTAAGCCCTTCTCGCGCCGTCCTATGGTGGGTAAGAAAGTGTGGGAGTGGGTGGCGGTGGGTGAGGTGGTTCGGATGAAGGGGGTTGGAGGGATGGTTTCCAAAGAACAGAAAACAAAGCATTACATGTGTTGTGTAAGGTTTGTCAGTTTGTTCAGGAATATTTTGAAGTTTTGAGAGACAACAACGCAATTGATGTTATTGCATTTAATTACACCAAACTAGACTTTATTTTGCATAGTGTATGTGCCTTTCCATAAAGTCGCACGGCAATAATATGGAAGTTAATGACTAAAATAAACTCACAGGAATTTTGTTGGAATCAGATTGGATAATGCTTGCGTCATAATTAAAAGTATGTTTGTTTGCCCGAGCACGACTCCAAACTTGTTTTATTTTCAGCAAAATCCTTTTTTTTTTTCTTTTTTTTTTTTAAACATTGCCTTCTCATCCCCCTAATTGGTTTACCAATGGTTTTAGATACCATATGTTCTGTACAAAGTTAGAATTTTCAACATTGTAATACACACCCAGAATATTCTGAATACTAAAATCATCTTTAATCAGTACAAAATGTTGTGTTTTAAGTCCAAACACACAGCTAAACTTTAAAAAGCATTCACACAAGAATCTGACATACATGGAGAAAAGATAAAGTTTCTCCTACCCATCTACTCATCTGCAAAAAAACTACAAGGTCGGGTTTTGTTAAACGAAGATATTTTAAATGTGGTAAAAGTAGCATCTACGTCATGCAAATAATACTTATTTTTATATACAACTTAGTAGCGGTTATAAATATATGTTTCTGTCCGGGACTATCAAGAAATGTTCATATGATGTTTAAGAGTTACGTTTGTTAATTGATAAATATAGATATAAAACTCAAACAGGAAAAGCAGCATTCAAGGACGACAGTCAACCACAAACACACACAGAAACAAAGAACAAATTTACAAAGATGAATAAAATGACAAATAAGACATCGCAAACACAAAAGGGTTGGCAATAGGACTACCACCTTGGAACGGTCAGTGGCAAAAAAGGCCGCTGGAGGTTTAAACCAGGTTCTAGGGTGCACAAAACCTCACCCCTACTGTCAATCCAATAAAACCGGACAGTGTAAATAAAGAAATCCCCGCAATGAACTAATCTCTAACCAACAAAGCAGCAAATTGATAATACTACAAAAAGGGTGGCCATTCACTTTTACGTTAACAGATACGGAAATGATAAATCGAGGTGTTTCTTGCTTGATAGATACTCAAGAGTGTCGTGTGTCCCTTTAAACCATACTGCTAACGACTATAAAACATGCAAACAAATATTTAATCATATTTAAATGTCAAATTATATACTTGAAAAGCAAACGTATTACTTACTGGTCCTTTGGAATAATCAAGCCCAATCTTTGTGTCCTTAAAGTAGAATACCACTTAAGCCGGTGATAGCGGGAGCGTGAGAGTGTTACACCGTATATTACCGACTCAATAAAACCGAGTCTACTACTTTTCTCTCTTGTTTGCTCTTGTTGCTTCCAAGGGATCTCCTTTTCAGTATTTACTCAAATCACATATTCTGCCTACTTTTGTACAATTACAGCAGTAAGCATTGTATACATAAATATCCAGTAACACTGTGCCACGTATCCAGCTTTGAAAAAGAAATATTAAAAACTGGCTTGTAACCTTTTTGGACAAAGGCCTTTTTGGAAATATATACTGATGGAAAGCAGTTCAGTTAACACTTTTCAGGGTTGTACAAATCCAACGAGTACGATGGCACGGGAATTTATCGCTTCAATAATCTGTGAAGCTGCAGCTCTATTTCTTTTCAAAACCACGAGCAACACGTGCACGGTACGTTTGGCACAACCAATGAAGCGCAACGTTTCATGGTCATGTATGCATAATAATAATAATAATAATAATAAAAGCTTTATTTAAAGAAGGTAACACATTAGAGTTATATAACATACATCATATACATCTTATTTTCAATGTGGCCTTCTGCAAAATATCATACACGCACGCACGCACGCACGCACGCACACACACACACAATATGCATATATACATCGACAAACACTCCATTAGTTAATTTTCTAGAAACAATATTAAAGATCATGAAATAATACAGTATAAGCGGATTCTTACTCAAAATTCACTTATATGTTTACTTTGTTATTGTTATCTGAACAATTAATCGTTAAATGATAATACATTGCTTTGCAATAAATGTGATCTATATCTATATTTAAATGAATGTAACGACGATGATGAACGAATCTGTACAGGCACACTATTCCATACTTGTGCACTTACAAATGTAAAGGATTTTTTCATATAATTTGTACGTGGCTTGGGAGTTACTAAATCACTGTTTGTAATAGATCGAAGGCTATATATGTTACTGCTGGAAAAGGTTAATAATTTGCTTATGTAATTTGGAGCGAGATTATATTTCGCTTTGTATACTAGAACAGCTATGTGATACTGATATCTATCTGAAACGGATAGCCATTGTAATTCTTTCAGTAGTGATCTGCACCCAGTTTTGTAAGATTTATGCATTATTATTCGCGCTACTCTTACTTGTTGCTTATGTATCTTATTGATGTTGTTCCCTTTAGCCCATATTTGGCAACAATAGTCAATGGTCGACAGGATGTAAGCATTGTAGTACAGTTTCTTCATATCATCCGTCAAGAAATAAACAATTTTTTTTAAAAGTGCAATTTTAGAATTTATTTTGGAACTCAGTTTTGATATCTGTACATTCCATGATAACGTATTATCAACATAAATTCCGAGTATCTTTTGAACGTTAACATTTTCTATTTGCGAATCATTAATGTTTAATTGTAATAGCACGTGGTTATTATTTAGTGCTTTGTGTTTAATATGTGAAGTTATAATCATACATTTAGTTTTAGTGGGATGTAGAGCCATATTGTTTTCATCACACCACCTATTTATTGCTTTCAAATTTGCCTGAAGTCGGGTTTGTACTTTAAGGATATCATGATCAGCTTCATATAGAGTGGAATCATCCGCGTACAGATCTAACTTTCCTGTGGTAGTTGTATAAGCAATATCATTGATATATATTAAAAATAGAAGCGGCCCCAGGATCGAACCCTGGGGTACGCCTGATGTCACTATCAATTTGTTTGTAGTGAATGTACCATGTTTCATGAACTGTGTCCGGTTTGAAAGGTACGATGTAAACAGTTTGACCGTTTTATTTGAACAATGATACAAATGCAGTTTATGTATAAGTATATTGTGGTCTACCAAATCGAATGCCTTCTTCAGATCTAAAAAAACCGCACCAACATATTTTCCTAAATCCACATCTTTTAACCATGAATCTATTAAATGAATGAGCGCCGTTTGACACGAATGCTGTTGTCTAAAACCTGACTGGGTATCATGAATGATAGAATATTTTATAAAATATGATTGTAACTGAGATGCAATATGTCTTTCAAACACTTTGGATATGGTCGGTAAAATTGAAATTGGACGATAATTATTTGGATCTTCTTTGTCTCCACTCTTGAAAATAGGTTTGACACACGCCTCTTTTAGTGCATCCGGAAAAATTCCTTGATCAATACTTTGATTGATGATATAGGCAATTGCTGGTGTGATACAATCGCCACAGTATTTAAGAATTTTGGGACCAATACCATCTGACCCTGTAGACTTATTTGGATTTAAATTATCTATAATTTTCTTTACTTCATATGCCGTTATATGATCAATTTCAAATACTGCATGTTTTAATTTATCATCTAGAGTTTGCTGAAGATTTGAAAAGTTTTCAGCAACCAAGGATGTTTTGTCAATAATATTTGAGATATTTGTAAAATGTTCATTTAGAGCATTTAAAATGTTATTCTGACCCTCAATAATAGTGTTTTTATACCGAAGTTTGTTTGATAAAAAGGAATTTGCATCGTTGTGAACTTCATTACATATAGCTTTTAAATTCTTCCATAAAATGCTTGGAGACTTATTGCTTTTTATTGCTTCATTGAAAAAATTCTTTTTATGTTTTCTTATCATTGATAATATTTTATTTCTTACTATTTTAAATTCGGTGAATTTTTTTTCGCGGTGAAGTTTATTTCGTTGGAAAATAGCAGCTTTTATTTCATCATTGAACCATGCCGGCTGGATATCACGCTTAATTCTCTTTTCTTTTTGCGGTGCGTTTTTCAATAAAACACTATTTATAATACCATAAAGAAACTGTAATGAATCATTCGGGCTATTGAATGTTTCTATGGTCTCAAGTGGCGCATTCATTAAATCAAATTGGAAGTTATGTTCATTGAAGTTCTTAAAACTTCTGTAAGTAATAGTTTTATGATTAGTTTGGCCGTGTTTAATTTTTCCTACTGAGCGAGTAAAACACACCGGATAATGATCACTGATACTGTAATATGGCACCTTAACTTCAACAATGCATTCAGATCTGTTAGTGTAAATATGATCAATTAGGGACGAACTCGTTTTGCTTATTCTAGTTGAATTTTTTACTTTTTGAGTTAATCCGTATTTTAATATCACATCGTGCCATTTAGTATTTTTAAAGTTGTCATAGATTTTATCTTGACTGTAATTTATGTTTATATCCCCAAGAATATGCATTTCATAATTTAAAGAATCCATTTTATCAAGAGACAGATCAAACAGATCAATCCATGATTGTTTTGCATCCGGGGGTCTATATACGAAATTTAATAAAAACGGTTTGCTGTTTTGATAATTTATCTCAATACAAATGGATTCTATATCGATATGTTCAAGGTCATGACGACGTGAATATGCAATTTTGCTGGCAATATACACTAAAATACCGCCACCTTTTTTTCCTTTTCTATCTTTTCTTTCAAAGGTAAAATTCTCGATATTTAACACATTATTATCAGTATTTTCAGTGAGAAATGTTTCACAGAGTCCAAGTATGTTAGTTGAATTGGGCAAAGATAAATGATATTTTAATTCATCAATTTTTGGTATTATATGTTGAATATTTAGATTGGCCACATGTAGCCCTTTTTTTTCATATAAAAATGAATTGATCTTAGTCTCATAATTTAAATGTTTAGATCGATGATCAACGATCATTTTTTCGCGATTTAATGATTTTACACCGATGTTTTCGCTTTTAACAACATTGACCTTTTTATCTATACAAACTGGTTGACATTCATTTGTGTCATTTATAGGTGTACTTTTATCATTTAATATTGTAATCGTACTAGAATCTAAATTGATAAATTCATCTTCCTGATCCAGCATTATCATAAAATCACATATACATGTACATATGATGGAGTTACAGTTGCTACATATCACCTTTAAAAGTTCATATTTGTTTGAGTGTTTGTCGTTGAGTTCCTATGGAAAATGTTTGTAATTGGCATCCGCACGGTTTCGATTTTCTGCTAGGTCTCGGAGTCTACTTCCTATATAGCCGGATGTCGAGCTACGCCACGGATATCGTCTGCAGTCCCGCGTGTTATGATTGTTCATGCCACATGAATCGCAGCGTAATGGATATCGTCTGCAGTCCCGCGTGTTATGATTGTTCATGCCGTACGAATCGCAGCATAAATGTGATCTCTAAAATCACCGCTGACAAACGAACAGTGCATCGAAGTGTGTGACTTTTTTCACCTGAGCCAGACAAAGTGATGGGTTTACATAACATTAATAATTTTTTTTGATAACATTTGTTTCATGTTGTCTTTCATATTGTCGGATAGAAATTGAATTTAACGATACGTTGTCTTTTGGTTTTTATTAACTATTTACTTTTTTACAAAACATAAAAGTAGTGACTAAACTTTTTTCTATCAGTATATATTTAACAATCTAACATGGTTTATGAAAATACTTAATGCTGATTGGCTACTGAGACATTTTTAAAAAAGCTATATAGACCTCTGAGGCTCTGACGTCACATCCTTCAACCGTTAGAACGTCATATTAAACGATTTTAAATTGAACTTGTTTGAAACACGATAAAGCTGCATATGGTCTTCCTTTGGTGCTGAGAGATGGACGTACAATGTACGTTGTGAGAATGTGTTTGTATTATGTTCAATCTCTCGAAAATGTGTATATAAAATTCATAATAATCCATGTCAGATAAAAAATAAAATATTTCCAGAGGGTTTGTATTGTGCGAGATCAAAACCTGGTGGTTGGGACTCGAAACGCATTGAAACCGCGGGCCTACGGCTCTTGGTATCGATGGTCTTCAAGTCCCGCCCACCAGGTATTGATCTGGGACAATATAAACCCACTGGACATATTTTATTTCTTAATTAGGCCTATAGCATACTCATGAACTGTTCTTCAGTTTATTATAAAACGCTATTTAAAAAAGGAGTAAACACAAATTACACCACTGTGTTAAGGTTTTATCTTAAAGGGAATATAGCGACACAGCCAAATAACCTTTATTATTGAGGATTCTAAAAAACTTGGAAAAGGGTGAAAGAATTATCAAAATCGGATGATAAACAAAGAAGATATGATCGTTTGAAGGTTCTGTTGAAATGGATATAAAAGCCGCCATTTTTAGAGCTATGACATTACAGTTCTAAATGACCATATATGGAATGTTGATAAATGAGTAAATGCACATTCATCAATATTCCGACTATATATATAGAAATAGGTGGAACAATTAAATTAACTGTATGAAGAATATGTATGACAAATGGCAATAATGCTTTATACTCGTATGACCAGTTAAGGAGTTTGCATTCATTTGCAGTGATTTGCTTTGCTTTACATGATATTTATTAATATTCCATATATGGTCACATAAAACTATCACGTCATAGTTTTCAAAATGGCGGCGTCCATATCCATTTTGGTTTACCACCACTAATACATGTAAACCTCCGAGGTGCAGTCTAATGTAGTTCCTATAATAACAAGTAATTCCTCCTTTTTTTGATGGAAATGGGCATTATAAGTAGGGGAAAACTGTCCATTTCTGTTCGATATTTTGGTTGTATGTATAAGAAGCGTATTAATAGGTTTTACTGAATCACTAAAGAACTTTTTTGAGATTTCGACTCTCTGCTTACACTTTGTGAGCAACCATCACTGAAAACAGCTGTACCCTTGACCTGTCTAGTAAACAAACAAGAACTTTCTTACATGTATTGTGACCCCACCTTTTCTGGTGATTTTTCAATTGGAAAATTAGTTTTCTCTATGAAAATTACACTGCTGCATTATCTATATTTGAGTTGAAGTTGCAGCAAATCATTAATATGTGGCACTTTAACATTGGTTTCTATGGGGAAACTAATTAGTGGTTTCATACCTTTTAGAACAACCTTCAAATGGTCATATCTTTTTGTTTATCATCCGATTTTGATAATTCTTTCACCGTTTTGCATGTTTTTCAGAATTCTCAGTAAAAGAGCTTTGGCTGTGTCGCTACATTCTCTTTAAAGAGGGTCACACAGAACTCTTGAAATCGTTATTAACCATAAAATGTAGCGCCTGTATCTATTAATGCAGTACCATTTTGACTCAGTAACTGTTTGCATATATGCAAATAAAAGGTGAATACAATTTGGAGTTTTCATTTTTCATCGTTATTATCGCAAATATATGATTGGGGCAATATAATCAACAATTAGTAATTCCCAAAACAATTTGTCTTGACCTATTCCAGTAATTACAAAGAATGGCTTTCGAATATGCAAGCTATGTAGACAAAACAATCGATAAGCCGCACATTTTAACAAAATCGAGCACTCAATTAATTATTAATGAGTTGCAAATATGCAATCTATGTAGAAAACTAACAGGACGCTGCAAGATTTAAATAAAATAAAAACAAGAGATAAACGCCTGGTGGCGTTGAAGCCGGGTTTTTCAAAACGTGGAAGATAAGTGCCTGTGTGTTTGGTGCAACTATTTAATAGAGCTTTTCTAAATAGATTTTTTTGGGAGTGGGAGGATGCTTTAATGTTATAGCACATATATGTATGTCACATTGACGTAGTTTTTAGAGTAAGGTCAGTGTTTGATGAGAGGAAGGTGTTGTTAAAGTTTGATGAAGATCGGACATGGTAATGCTGAATATAACAAAACGTTTATCACAACCCCCAACGCCGAAACTTAAACAAAAAGGTTAACGTAACGCATATTTTGAAGAAAGTAGGACACAGTGCCTTAGTTTTCAGGATAAGGTCAGTGCTTGATGAGAGGGAGGTGCTGTTAAAGTTTGATGAAGATCGGACATGGTAATGCTGAGATATGTACAAAACACAAAATGTGACGGCCGCCCCCCGCTCGGTTTACGCCAATCTATAAGCCGATTTTTTTTCTCAAAAAAAACCGGCTAAAAAATGCCGTGTGTGCCTTTAATACGTTCATACACGAGAAGCTAACACAATCGCGTTCCTGATTAACCCCATTATTGTCCCCAAGAAAGACACCCGTCGGTTCGGAATTTATGGGTTTTAGCGTACATAGATACTAATGTTATTTACCGGTCAATAGTTAATGCACTTATAGGCCATAAACACATGCCACGTATGTCTTGCGTTTTTTTTTACCTTAATGGAAAGACATAATCAAGAAAACGGAAAACTTCCCCTTGGCAAAATGTAACCATTAATGTATATGCACGAGTCAGTGCTTAAGGCCCCTTTACACAGGGCTGCGACCTTTGTGCCACCTTTGAGCGACCAAAAAATGGCCAGGACGCTCAATGGTCGCCTAAACTCAGAAAATCATGTTTCTATGTAACTGCTCCAGCGATCCTTGTGCCTCCCTTGAACCACCATAAATGCAATTTTCGGGCATTTTCATGGCGATCTAAAAACGACCTGTGCGTCCTATGAGCCACCTGTCTGCCTCCCCTATGCTTCCCCTGTGCAACCTACGGCAACCAACGCGATTATAGGCTACATAGGCGACCCCGCGAGCAATGTTTGGGCAACCATTGAGCCTCCTCCGTGCCTCCTCTGTGCCATCATCGGCGACCAACGGCAACTAACTAAAACCGATCACTGGACGACCATTCAGCCAAAAAGAATTGCAGCAGAACGCATCTATTACCTGGCGACCATTGGGCGACAATTGTGCCTCCATTCTGCAACCACGGTAATGCTTGTACCTCCCTTCTGCCTCCTTTGAGCCACCTTTGAGCAACCAACCTCCTCGGCGACCTTTGTGCGACTGTTTTGAACATGTTCAAAAATTCACGGCTACAATGGCATCCATGGCGATGTCTGAACCTCCTGTGAACCACCTTTGAACGACCTAGGCAACCATTCTGCCACCTTTGAGCCTCCAACGACGACCTGGCACATTTTATGGTCGCACACGGGAGGCACAAAGGTCGCCATCATGTGTAAAGGCCCCATTACCGAGTAGGAGGTGGATACGGACGTAGAAGGCATATTCACGTGCAAAACGTGACACCGAGCGCTGCCGCTTGAGGTATTACACCTTTTTCGTGAACAGGCCTTTCCATTTACACCGACGGTTTGTACCTGTGTATAAACTATCTGCGAGAATCATGATTCTTATGGTGGTAGTATATACCTACCATAGAGCCATGCTTTGAATTGAAGGTAGGCTCCCGTAACGACCCCATACGCACTATCCCGGCGAGGTTTATCACGCAATACCTGCATAAGCAACCGCCGTATTTCAATAGAACAAACCTTAAAACGTTAAAATTTAAGGTTCAGTCAATTGAAATACGGCTGTTTTTTATGCAGGCATTGCGTGATGACGTCAGAAACCTCTCCGGGGAAGTGCAGCTGGGGTCGTACCTACCTTTTTGTCAAAGCTTTGGATTCATTGCTCCGTGGTAGGTACATACTACCAAAGAGTCATGATTCTCACGGTCATGTACACACAACGATTAAACGCAATCTCCACGCAGAGTTATCGTTCCTTATATTCACATATATACGGTGTCCTGTTAGGGCCATCTTACCATCGCATCTTACCATGGACCATCGACCTAGGTCGATGTTCGATGGTAAGATGCGATGGTCGATGGTAAGATGCGATATTAAGATGCGATGGTCGATGGTAAGATGCGATGGTCGATGGTATTATAAGATGCGATGGTAAGATGCGATGGTCGATGGTCCATGGCATCTTACCATCGACCATCGCATCTTACCATCGTATCTTACCATCGACCTTCGCTTCTTACAGTCGACCGTCGCATCTTACTATCGCATATTTTAGAATATCTGCAAATTAGATGTTGCAAGATTTGAAATAATACATGAAAACAGTATAGTTTTAATCGGGACTATTTTACTACCAAAATAATACGTACTTAGGTCTCCTCAATCGTATATATAAACATTTCAAACCGAAGCTCGATAGCAGAAAATTACTAAAAAAATTAACTCATAGAAGAACGATTTGAAAATATTGAATATAGGTCTATATTTTATCTTTGCGGATCACGCAAAATGATTTATTATAAAAATCGTCATAACTTTTTTGAATAATCACGTGACCTAATCGTTCGCCCTACTTTCTTTGAAGTTGACAGAGTCAATGTTATGTAATGACTCTGAGTAGAGATTGGATTAAACGATGCCCAGGTGGATACACATACATAATGAGCACGTGCAGGATCTTCTGAAATGCGGGTGGGTACAAACTATAACAACCTGACCAGAAAAATGGAACAGGTATGTAATATATTATAAACAGTCAGGCAGGTAAACCTAGACCCATCGCGAATTGTTTTTTTCTTTTACAGAAACGAGTTTTATAAGTTTCTTAGTGTTGGAGACATTCTAAAATGTAAGAGTAAAAAAGTCTTTAAAATATCTTCTATTGTTTTTTTTCTTGGGTTAAAATATGCATATTTAAAAAAAAATCTTTTTTAGTTGTATCTCTGGAAAATATAATATATTATACAGTATACCGTACCAGTGTTTGTAATCTTTCTGAAAGTTCATGACTTAATCTAAACTTTATTTCTGAGTCAATTGTCAATACTCAAGAAAGGAATACAAGAGAAAATGTTGTGCTTTTTTGGCGAAAACGGTATTACCGTTTCAGCAATATGCTATCGCTCATGGACCGGATACACCGTCGCACCACGCGGATGTTACCATATTTTTCAAGACCAGACCTATTGTACTGAACGCAGTATCTCAGTCCGACAATTTGTCTAGATTTTTGCGACGCTTGTGTTGTAATGTTTGTATTTGAATCAAGCGTGGTAGATGATCAAGACTATTGCTCAGTTAGTCTTGATCATCTTCGACGCTTGGTTGTAAATAGACAAACCCTGAACTAAAAAATAATAATAAAACAAACTTTTGTTTTTATTTTCTTATTTTCACGACAGTTTGTTGACCCTCATTTTCACTGCGAAAACAAGACGATGTTCGAGATGTTGTGATGTACGGTTTCCCACTAAACTGCGTGTTACGGTCCTTTGCGCTTCGAATGCTAAATGTAAAATCGGATGTCCATAAGGACAAGTAACATTTGCTGGTATAAAATCAACATTAAAACAGACATGGTATTGTTTATTTTACACATCATCATAAACATTACATTATTATTCGCGTTATAATTTAGGTTGCACTTCCGGTTTTTGGATATTCTATAATGCGGCGCTTTTGATTAGTAAAATGCGGCGCATTTAGATATCGTAACTAATATCAGTGAATTAAGAAACGTTATAAGTTCACTGGTAATATAGCAGAGAATCATGTTGATAGAACGGTATCCTATATGAATTTTAAAACTATGTTAATATAATTTATTTATAAAAAGATAAAACATTGATTTAATAATGTCTTTCTTTTAATTATTTATTACAATAATTTACATAGTCTAGTTCTGTTTACTTATAACAAAACTCATTAAAAATTCAATTTATAATTTAATAGATAACTTGGACTGTCCCCATTTTTCTGTCTGGCTCGTGTTTTTCTTAAGGAAAGAAGGAACATGGAATTTAATTTTGCTCAATTCACAACATCAGTGAATACTGAGTTCGACTCTTGCGAGTAGACACTAACTTCGTGGTGGGGAATGAAAGACTTGTTTGTTTGATTTTTTTTGTGTTTTAAAATAAATAATTCTATAGATTAAAAAGATCCTTATCAGTTATAAAGTTTTTACAAGTTTCCTTCCGAAAATTGTTATAATAAAGCAGGGAGTAAGTATACGTATTAATTAGTGAGAATATATAATATTTTGCAGATTCTGTGAACATCTGACATTGAGAATACCAATATATGTTTGATATTTGAGAATCTTTAACTTGAGAATTATTTGAGAACTGTAATAGTTTGTAACATGTTTTATGAGAATCTTTAATTTGAAAACTATTGGAAAACTTATGAACTAGTTTGGAAAACAATAACCACAGAACATTGTTTAAGTTAACATTTTATTTTAATTCAATGTCATCTTACAATCATACTTTTTAGTTGTCAGTATTCTTGTGCTGAAGTCTACATTTTCTGCCAAACCGGAACAAACTGTTCCAGTATGACGTCATGTATTTAAGTTATGATAGTTTCCAAACCGTGGAATAGACCTACCGTTTACTCTCCTTGTGTTGTGGTTTACAATGCCATCCAACAAACTGTCCTACAATATAAACATACGAATATAAGTTTCAATAATACACACATCATTTACAATGCCATCCAACAAACTGTCCTACAGTATAAACATACGAATATAAGTTTCAATAATACACACACCATTTACAATGCCATCCAACAAACTGTCCTACAGTATAAACATACGAATATAAGTTTCAATAATACACACACCATTTACAATGCCATCCAACAAACTGTCCTACAGTATAAACATACGAATACAAGTTTCAATAATACACACACCATTTACAATGCCATTCAACAAACTGTCCTACAGTATAAACATACGAATATAAGTTTCAATAATACACACACCATTTACAATTTTATCCAACAAACTGTCCTACAGTATAAACATACGAATATAAGTTTCAATAATACACACACCGTTTACAATTCCATCCAACAAACTGTCCTACAGTATAAACATACGAATATAAGTTTCAATAATACACACACCATTTACAGTGCCATCCAACAAACTGTCCTACAGTATAAACATACGAATATAAGTTTCAATAATACACACACCGTTTACAATTCCATCCAACAAACTGTTCTACAGTATAAACATACGAATATAAGTTTTAATAATACCCACACCGTGGAATAAACCTTTCCCATACTGACTGAGTCTTGGTCTAAACTGTCCTGTTAATAAAAACACTCAACGAATATGCCAGACATGCACCTTAGACCATTTCCACCAATGAAAATAATTCATGTTGAATAGATAGAGTGAACATAAATGCACGTAAGGCGTGCGTATAAGCGTTTATTTATCCTCGCTGTATTGCACTAAGCATTTTAGCGAGCAGACCTAGGTTTTAAGTCTCATCCGAAGGACTGGTAAGGTAGGAAATACTTTTGAAATATTTCGATAATTAACCCAAATTCGGTCCTGGCTGGGATTGAACGCGCGATCCCTGGGTTACTAAGCCGCAATGCTAACCATTACACCACGGCTCTACCTCAGGCACGTAAGGCTGCATAGCCTGACAAAATAAACTCAATGTACCCATGAAATTGTCTCAATCATAATTGAACTATACACTAAGTCCTTCAAATCTGTGAGAAGTCCCGGTCAGTCAGACCTTGTCAGTAGGCCCCTATATGAATATGGGAGAAGAAATAATAGATGCCATCAATATCGACAAATAACCATATAGTCCATTTTCACTTAGTATTGGGCACATTGGAGAGTACACTAGGTCACTGTTTGTTTTTCATTTCACGTTGTCCGCTAACACCTTGTGGGCGGTACGCAACCTGTTGTCTGTTCAAGTACGTACGCCATAATAATATAAAGAACCATATGAATATATGCATATCAGTCGCTATAAGTCCACTGTCCAGACAGTGGATCAGTCGCTATAAGTCCACTGTCCAGACAGTGGAATAAACGTCATTCATACTGTCCTTGACTTTATTATATTTTACAAGTCAACATAGAGGACCAATATACAAAACAAAAATACTAATTACTCACTTGTGTATCTTAACTAATTTTCCTATTTTAAATACATTTTAGAACTGTGACGTGATACGCATTTTGTTTTGACCCATAGTTTATAAAACATTTATCTTTTGTTTCAATTGTTACATCTTTGAGAGATACCCTCCCTTTATATGAAAACATACAATGAGCTGAAAAAACACATAACATGCATGGAAGTCCGCTAAATGGTATACACTTTTTAAAATTGGTATGAAATAATATTTAAAAAAACACACAAGAAATTGACCCAGTTATTGAAGATAAAAAAATGAAACATGGATAATCCTAAATTACCTCCCTTTTAATTGAATATCGTTTGGAATTTAACTAACTCTAATAGGGCTCGATCTAAGATATAGTATGTTCTAATAAGCTGAAACGGTCAATGATTTCGGACAAACAATTCATTACTTATACGGTATATACACAAAGGTATAGGTTTATTATGTCGGACATGGTATTGAGAGGTTTACACAGTATGTGACGTCATTGAGCTTTAGCCCCCTATTCAGCACTGACATTAAATATTTCGAAATAAATTTTGCAAACGCATTTGTAGTGGTAATGCTAGTAAAACCTGATGTCAAAATAAATTTAGTTGGCATATCTTAGAATTAGGAACACTAATTCGAAGAACTTAACCCAAATCCTCTGTACCAGTTGTATAAGTGTTATAACATTTCTAAGAAAACACATCGGCTTGAATCTTTAATCGTTATGTTGTAGTTCAATCGTATCTCCAATCAAGCGTGAATTAAACAATGAGAATATTATTGACAAATTATCATGTGGATACTTAGAACTTTTGACTAGAACATGATCAAGTACTAGTCGAGTGGTTTCCGAAATCTTACACATGATTTCAGGGTGCTAACACCATCTTAGAAGTTGAGATTTGATTTCTTGATAACGACAGCTCGAGAGATTTCCTACCTGTGTACTTCAAAGCAAGTACGGGTACCCAGGTCACTTCTGTGTACGTCTAAATAACTAAGATGCGGACAAAAAGGCGTAAGTAAGTTCAGTAGGCGACGACACATAGGGACATCAAGCGCCTATGGAGTGTGACTATAAGCAACTACGGACAAACGACAGTCCTTAAATATTACTGCAGATGGTTAAAATTTAATTTGATTATCTTCTGTTAAGTTTTATTTCAAAATATTGGCATTCATTGAAATTATGTTAGATTTTAAAATGTTCAACTGTCCCAGCAACACGGATTGAACCGCTAATTAAAGTACTGTAGTTGTAAAATAGTTACTCAACCAATTGATTTTCAAAATACTTAATATTTCTATTTATCATTCAGATATATGACGTGTGTAGGTACCTTTGAAATTGCGCCTACAAATGCTGAATAAAGCTTGGCGTGGCCCAGTGGATAACACGATGGACTTGAAATCGAAAGACCGAGTTCAGGCCTGGAATTCACCAACCATTCTTCAAACTATTCTTAGACTTGAGCTCAGGTACTCAAATTTCATTCACAAATATTCCCGAGACCTTAAAATATAAACAATCGAATGAAATTGCTATCTGTTAGTATTTATCACATTTATTCATAGCAGTTTGTCATAAACGTTTATCCTTTACACTTTTAGAAATATTTGTAATATAAATTTGCGCATACTTGAGCTTAAGTCTAAGATTATTCTCAAGAATGGTTGGTGAATTCAAGGCCAGGCCTCACTGGCGCCACTGAGTTTCTTGGAAAGACATTTCCCTAAGCCTCATCCGTTGGATGGAGACGTAAATCGGGCAAAATCCAGCGTTTCGGAGTCTATCCAACGAGCACGTTAAAGAACCAACGGAAGCTAGTGTAAGAGTAGGGCAGGCCGTTAAACAGCATACCATTGTACTATAACTGCTTCAGAACATAGTGTGTAATATTGCCTGCAATTATTTCCCTTGCTAACGCAGTTTGTTTCCGAATGTCCGATTTTTAAAGGATAGATAATAACTGTCGCCGTAATTGAGGGCAGTGACGACCAGCGTTATCTACCGTTAAGAAGCCGTTTTGCAAGGTGATGGCGTCATTCTGAGATAAGGCTGTCCTTTCAAAAGTTCATTCGCTCTAAGACGAATAACTTTACTTGCACAACAATATACATATACTGAAGGTTAAAACATGTTAAACATCGTTGTATTCCTCGTGAGCGTACATGCTGTAACGGTATTGACAAGTTCAAATGACAACATACGAATTCGCAGATTTATTCATGGATGTCCTTTCGCCTTTCCTTGCCCACCGCCGCCATGTTTTGACGCTGTTTTTGGACCAGGAAATTGTTGCGGAAGTTGTCCAGACCCTGAACCGGAAGTGAGTAAGCCGGAAATAAGTACAGTTGCCAACACAGACCTATCCATAGTTTCGGATTTGGAAAACGGTGGAAGAAACAGTGAAAAGCAAAGAGCCGTTTTTAAAAGGTATCTAACGAAATCGACACCACCGACCACAACAGAGTGTCCGTACCCGTGCACACACCAGGGTCATCATTACTGTTATCCACTTCCGTGCCACATTGCTTGCGTGAACGCTGTCCGTCCTCCCGGGGGATGTTGCTATGTGTGCCCAGATGGTATGTTATACTTTTAATATACAAATCAATACGTTCTGGTACGCTCTTTGATCCAAAGGGCTATTTAATGAATGCTATGTTGTAGCAATATGTTTTAGTTAGTTTTTATTTTCTTAATGCCATTAGGCCAGATTGGCCCATGAGGTCACATATTTTCTATACAAACATAGAGTCACATGACTGATGATCAATACATACATTCATCAAAATACAAATAATGAAATCCCACCCTACATTCAACTCCAAACCCTATATTTTACACGATAATGTTTGAAGGGACCTCTGTTTTGAGTGACATATATACGAGTACATGTATAGTTATTTGATAATATAAATACAATGATGACTGTGTAGTTC
Source organism: Cyrtodaria siliqua (assembly GCA_037043455.1). NCBI lineage: Eukaryota > Metazoa > Mollusca > Bivalvia > Adapedonta > Hiatellidae > Cyrtodaria > Cyrtodaria siliqua. Next base: position 17,280 of record JAWPHD010021731.1, read on the forward strand.
ATTTGGGACATGACTGTGGCATATAGTTGTCCGTTTTCAAGTATTGCTGGATCTCAGATGGTGAGGGTTTTCATTTTGAACTCCTAGTATGTGTCATCACCGATTTTCCTGTCTAACATTTTCAGAAAACGTAGTTGAGGTATTGGCCTTCCAAATTCCAAAATATAACGAAAATCCGCGATGACACATATTGGGTGCCCAAAATGAAATATTGGCGAACATTTTGAAAACGTTCGACATTCATCAAAATAACCGGAGCCAGCGTGTTTTGAGACCGTTTATTTTACAACTACGTCAAAGTACATTTTGTAGCATGGTCACTGAAAATTCTCTTTGTAATAGCACAGGTGTAAATGGTAATAACACCTGTCAGAATAACAGTTAGAATAACAAGTTAAGTATGGCAGGGAGCTGAAATGGACATGCTACAAAACAAATAGAGTATGGGTTTATCTCGATGGTTAATTTAAACACCTTGATGGGCTACGCCCGCCTAGATATTTAAATGAACCAACTCAATGAAACCATACTCTATATATTACTTAGTTGATTACGAAATATTAAGATGCAAATATACATTTGATACGTCTCAGGACATCTAAAACCTTACTCTATATAGTACAATGTAACACTTTTGAAATATTTAGCGTTTTGTATACAGTTCCTAGCCATTTTTAGAGTTTGTTTTTTATAAGGTCATGTCAATTTCAATTAAACGGGTCGCGTGCTGTTAAAGAAACTAACCCGCCAAATAACGGCAAAAATTACACTATAAAACCGTTCATCAAAACTCTTTACAGGTGTTCAGGTCATATAATAATATTTACGTGTCTATTAAAAGCAAAGGTTTTCTAAAAATAACAGTGATCGAATATGCGTGAAACGAATTATGTAAATTCGACGCTCCAGTTTTGGGGTAAGGGCTGCCATGTTAAAGCCGTTTATATTGGGTCTATGAAGTTTAGATTTCTCAAAATATGTAAGTTATATAAACCGTCGTCAGGAGGTTTAGAAACGATGTACATATTTTGTAATCTTTGGCTGTTGTTGGCGGGGTAGCTACTTTAATGGGACTGTTTTGTGTCCAAGTGAGCCAAACCCTTGGCGCTTTTTGCATTCACGTGCGTCCTGGCTTTGTTATGCATGTAAATGATATAATGATATTTAAATGTATATTTCGGAATATACTAGTCAGCTTTGCGTAGTGTACATATCTATGAATTTGAAAGTATGATTAACGTTTAATTATATTGGTTCACCAATTGCATTTCCTTTCATTTTGCGTAGTGTACATATCTCTTTAATTTAATTAAATGAATTTGAAGGTATGACCAATCTTTTAATTATATTAGTTCACCAATTGCATTTCCTTTCGTATATTTATCCAGGACCTAACTGCGGCTACAATGGTAACATGATACCTGAGGGCCAGAACGTGACATTACAGTCCGGCGAGTCCGTCTTTTGCCACAGTGGGGGCCTATACGGGGGCAGTTACAGTGTTGTAAAACCGGTTGTTGGCTAATGTTGTTTTGGGATGAAATGGAATTTTAATATTATATCTTCAATAAAGACATTGTTAAAGAAGTATACGTGTTCATTCATTAAACGGGTAATTAAATAACAGCACCTTATTTGAAGTCAGCTAGACACATTTGAGTTTTTTCAAAAGTGGAAATTGAAAGATAAACGTTTAAACAACATTTAATTGATGCAGGCTTACATATTTTACATATTTTACATAAGCTATACATATGATAAGGGTTAAATGTGTACAAAACAACAAGCCCTGTATATAGTTCACTGATTTTGGTGCGAACATATACGTGCATGCATAACATTCATCAGAGAGAAACATAGCATGCCGATCTATCTGTTTTTGTAACCCACTGTATAATTTCATGTTGGGAGATTTCATTTCGAAATATCGCCCGCCCAGCATCCCGAACAATCCGCCCTACATACTCTGAGAAGTTTTGAAAAATCATGCGACAATTGTTTTTATATTTCTTTTTGGTTGTCAAAATTGCATTTCACCCTCCCACCACCAGCACCATCCCTACCTCGTTCCTCATTTCTAATTCTGATGCCCGCATTTGGCACTACTACACTACAATATTTAAAACATTTCAAAATGTTGGACTGCAAATATACATCTAAGTACGATTCCGTTTTAATCTTTTTGTTCCAAATAAATGACGGTTATCAAGTATTACGTATATACAGGCAGGACGAAGACACGTCTGCTGGTTCAGTGTCATGTAACTATTGCCTTCTGATAAGAACGTCTAAATCGTGAATATTGCTCAAGCTGACATTCAAAATTAAAACTTCACAAAACATGTCGCTTAATCTGGCAGTTGCTGCGCTAGTCGTTGTCGTAGCAACGAGTTTCGTGGAACCACTTTTGTTGTTCTGCCCGAGTCCATGCAAGTACAACAACCAGACTTTCTGCGGACACATACCGTGCCCACTGCCGCCATGTGACGATCCACTGGTGCTGACACCTGGCGACTGCTGTGAACACTGCCCGACAGACGGTATGCGTTCACTATATCTTGTTGTTGATTGTTTTGTGCCAGTTTAATCTTTGCTTTTATAATAATAATAATAATAATAATAATACTATAGTAATAATCATAACTATACTTCATGAATATATTATTTCATTTAATTCATAGACCTATTTTAATGTTTTCAAACAACTTAGACTCTCTGTTTGTAATATATACGGACCCTTTCCGCCTGGACATGTTTTATGGTAATTAACACAACGTCCCCAACACCTATCCCAAAAAAACGTGTCATTATTATTTCCACTACAGCACATCATGCACGTGCACGTGTTATTGTGGGCGGTGATACGGGCGACTGTCCGTACCCATGCACGCAGGGCGGGGTCAAGTACTGCCACCCTATTCCATGTCCCCACCCACCGTGTGACAACCCAGTGACGACCAAGGGTGAATGCTGTCCCCACTGTCCTAATGGTCAGTATGCTTTTGATCGATCTGCTGTTTTTCACTATGTGAGGGACCTACATGTAATTCGTCTGCGCAGACGACCTTATTTGTGTGACGCATCTACATGCAATTTGTACAACGCTAATAATTATTTGAAGTTATATATTCCATTGTAAATAGGTATTTCTAGAAGGAATAATCCAGCTGGGACCATTGAATTGTTTGAAGATGTTTTTTTTTTAATTTGTTTAATTTAATTTTTTATTTATTAAATGGAACTATATTGGAAATAAGGTAATTCAATGAACATCCGATGTCTAGTTCTTTAGATATCTGTTGACAGGTCACACAGATGGCCTATGGTATTTAGTATTTAGTGTTCCGCAACCTGTAATTCGTCTGAGTACTACGCTATTGCAGTATGTAATTAGTAACCGACATTATGCATGTGACCGACCTAACTGTTATTCATCTGCGATGTTCTACGACATTTGTTGTATGTTGTCCTTCATGGAAATTTCTACGACATAATTTATTTTTCTCTCCTAACCTGCACACACAAGTTTATGGCGAGTCTCCTCTGTTTGATTTTCTCTCCTAACCTGCACACACAAGTTTATGGCGAGTTTCCTCTGTTTGATTTTCTCTCCTAACCTGCACACACAAGTTTATGGCGAGTCTCCTCTGTTTGATTTTCTCTCCTAACCTGCACACACAAGTTTATGGCGAGTCTCCTCTGTTTGATTTTTCTCTCCTAACCTGCACACACAAGTTTATGGCGAGTCTCCTCTGTTTGATTTTCTCTCCTAACCTGCACACACAAGTTTATGGCGAGTCTCCTCTGTTTGATTTTTCTCTCCTAATCTGCACACACAAGTTTATGGCGAGTCTCCTCTGTTTGATTTTCTCTCCTATCCTGCACACACAAGTTTACGGCGAGTCTCCTCTGTTTGATTTTCTCTCCTAACCTGCACACACAAGTTTACGGCGAGTCTCATCTGTTTGATTTTCTCTCCTAACCTGCACACACAAGTTTATGGCGAGTCTCCTCTGTTTGATTTTTCTCTCCTAACCTGCACACACAAGTTTACGGCGAGTCTCCTCTGTTTGATTTTCTCTCCTAACCTGCACACACAAGTTTATGGCGAGTCTCCTCTGTTTGATTTTTCTCTCCTAACCTGCACACACAAGTTTATGGCGAGTCTCCTCTGTTTGATTTTCTTTGATTTTCTCTCCTAACCTGCACACACAAGTTTATGGCGAGTCTCCTCTGTTTGATTTTCTCTCCTAACCTGCACACACAAGTTTACGGCGAGTCTCCTCTGTTTGATTTCCTCTCCTATCCTGCACACACAAGTTTACGGCGAGTCTCCTCTGTTTGATTTTCTCTCCTAACCTGCACACACAAGTTTACGGCGAGTCTCATCTGTTTGATTTTCTCTCCTAACCTGCACACACAAGTTTATGGCGAGTCTCCTCTGTTTGATTTTTCTCTCCTAACCTGCACACACAAGTTTATGGCGAGTCTCCTCTGTTTGATTTTCTTTGATTTTCTCTCCTAACCTGCACACACAAGTTTATGGCGAGTCTCATCTGTTTGATTTTCTCTCCTAACCTGCACACACAAGTTTATGGCGAGTCTCCTCTGTTTGATTTTTCTCTCCTAACCTGCACACACAAGTTTATGGCGAGTCTCCTCTGTTTGATTTTCTTTGATTTTCTCTCCTAACCTGCACACACACGTTTATGGCGAGTCTCATCTGTTTGATTTTCTCTCCTAACCTGCACACACAAGTTTATGGCGAGTCTCCTCTGTTTGATTTTCTCTCCTAACCTGCACACACAAGTTTATGGCGAGTCTCCTCTGTTTGATTTTCTCTCCTAACCTGCACACACAAGTTTACGGCGAGTCTCATCTGTTTGATTTTCTCTCCTAACCTGCACACACAAGTTTATGGCGAGTCTCCTCTGTTTGATTTTTCTCTCCTAACCTGCACACACAAGTTTATGGCGAGTCTCCACTGTTTGATTTTCTCTCCTAACCTGCACACACAAGTTTATGGCGAGTCTCCTCTGCTTGGTTGTGATCAACTATGTATTCGAATACTGTATCTGTATCCATATATACGAATACTGTATCCATATACACGAATACTGTATCCATATATACAAATACTGTATCCATATAGACGAATACATATATAAGAATACTGTATCCATATATACGAATACTGTATCCATATATACGAATCCACATATACGAATACTCCATATATACGAATACTGTATCCATATATACGAATAATGTCTCCATATATACGAATACTGTATCCATATATACGAATACTGTATCCATATATACGAATACGTTGGTTAATTTAGACTGTGAGCTAGTAGGAGAAACCCTCTCCCCCAGGGGGAATTTTGTAGTGTATGATTTTCTGAAAGAACATATAGTAAGTTTCAAAATGAGACATGTGTGCCATCTGAGCGTTGGGAGTTTTGGGGGAAAACACTGCGTTTTTAGACGAAAATCGCCGAAATCTGGAATTATTTTTTAGAGAAAGAATGGAATATATTAGAACCAATTTGAATTGATGGAATCTTTCTCGGAACGCATCTCTACGTGTCTCACCATATATATTATGGATCCGATACTTAAATATTGAGATTTTGGGTAAAAATGTTAAAACATTGAATAAAATCGGTGATTTCTGTAATACATTGGGGGACATTTAACTAAAAATTAGAAATACATCTAATACAATAGAAAAAAGAAATATTGTAACCTTTTGGGCAGGGTAAGGTCCAGTGATTAAATAGAAAAAAGTCCCAAACCGCATGATGTTTGGAAATGCCTTAATTTTGGGGCGAAAAATGTGTATTTTTGTCAAAAATTGCCGGAATCTGGAATTATTTTTTGAAATTAGTTTGAACATAAACTTATCAATCTGTAGCAATAGAATGTTGCACAACATACATATTCAAGTTTTTACTGACACAATATATAACATATGTGCTCAAATATTGGCATTTTAGGGCAAAATGTTGGAAAAAATGACAAAAATCACTGATTTCTGTAATCCATTGGGGGTATTTGGTTAAAATATAAAAACAAATTTAATACAATTGAATAAGGACACATTGTAATATTTTTGGATAGACAAAGGTCCAATAATTAAGTAGAAAAAAGTCCCGAAACGTATGATGCTTGAAAATGCCTTTATTTTTAGGCGAAAAATGTGTATTTTTGTCAAAAATCGACTAATCTGGAATTATATTCAAATGTTTCCTTGCATCATATATAACATATCTGCTGAAATATGTTGGAAAAAAGGACTAAAATCACTTATTTCTGCAATCCATTGGGGGTATTTGGTTAAAATCTAGAAAAATATATAATACCGGTACAATAGAAAAATAAACTGTAAGCTAGTAGGAGAAACCCTCACCCCAGGGGGAATTTTGTACACCCTATATTTCTGAAAGCCCATTATGTGTAGAGCATTTTGGAACATGTACGTGTACCAACTGGCGACTTGGACTTTACCACGTTACCGGCATTTCGAACATGGTACATAGAGCTATATACAGTATACGTTATAAATAGAAAAATAGCGTTGAGCGACGTTATAAATAGAAAAATAGCGTTGAGCGACCCTCTGCGTACGGCCACTGGGCCGACCCACATATTTTGCGACACAACGGGACCGGTGGCGAGCCGTCGGCAAAGGTCCCCAGTACATGTGGCACTTGGTCGCTAGTCCATATTAGGGGAAAGGCTACCCGAGTCTCGAACATGGCACATAGAGCTATATACAGTTATATAGAAGGATATAGCGTTGAACGACCTTCGGCCGACGGCCGCTGGGATGACTTACAGTTTGGGTGACACAAGTGGGCAGCCGTCGGCAAAGGTCCCGGCAACGCGTGGCATACAATCGCTACAATCAGCGGGGAGGCTACCCGAGTTCGGGTCTCGAACCTAGAGCTTTGTACAGTATAGTTATATATGTATACATGGAAATAGCGTTGAGCGACCCTCGGCCGATGGCCGCTGGACCTATCCACATATTTTGTGACACAACGGGACCGGTGGCCAGCCATCGGCAAAGGTCCCCGCTATGCGTGGTACTCGTTCCCTAAGCCTTATCAGGGTGAGGGCTACCTGAGTTCGAGTCTCGAACATGGCACATATAGCTATATACAGTTATATAGAGGGAAATAGCATTGAACGACCTTCGGCCGATAGCCGCTCGGCCGACCCACATTTTTTGTGACACAACGGGACCGGTGGCCAGCCGTCGGCAACGGTCCTCGCTACGCGTGGAACTCAGTCCCTAGGTCGTATCAGGGGGAAGGCTTCCCGAGTTCGGGTCTCGAACATGGCACTTAGAGCTATATACAGTATAGTTATATAGAGAGAAACAACCTTGAGCGACCCACAGCCGACGGCCGCTGGGCCGACCCACAGGTTTTGTGACTCAACGGGAACGGTGGCCAGCCTCGGCAAAGGTCCCCGCTACGCGTGGCGCGCGGTCGCTAGTCCGTATCAGGGGGAGGGCTACCTGAGTTCGGGCCTCGAACATGGCACCTAGAGCTATATACAGTATAGTTATAGAGAAATAGCGTTCAGCGACCCTCGGCCGACGGCTGCTGGGCCGACCTACAGATCTTGTGACACAACGGGACCATCTTGGACGCCATGTTTGATTTCTTTTTATTGTGTTACACCTAAATTTCGGCTAGTATACATATGCATATTATACACAGTCTAATTAACATTTTGATATATAGAAACCCTTACTTACAGACGAACGCCAGTTTTAACAGCAACCTATTTGCACTAAAAATAAGAATTGAAATTTTAATTGTACTGTAAGGTAACATAGTTTACATGCACGTTACTCACTAAAGCCCAACGCTCAGAATTGAAACTTATTGTATGTTCTTTCAGAAAATCATACCCTACAAAATCCCCCATGGTGGAGGGGGGTCTACAGCCAGCTTAAGAACTAGTACATGATGTGTTGTATTTGTTCGGGAGGTTCTGTCATGTCATTTTTCAACAAATTCCCATAAGGTATCAGCTAGAGCAGGCTTGTTTGCTTGTAAAAGCAAATAAAATGTCAGCGTGCCATGCACTCCTTGGAAACATATGATGGGTCAATGGCAATATCGCCAGGTGAGAGTAGGAAGGTTCCATAGAAGAAAGACGGCACTTTTTTCTCTCATCTGGCGATATGTCGTTGTAACATGTATGTTTAAATTACTTTTTGAAGAAAAAAATCCAGATTTCTTTTATGTTTTATTAAAAACGCATTTTCCTCCAACAAAATAAAGCAGCATTTACCACCTTCTTATGGGTTTTCTGGTATATTATTGCACATTGGACTGCAGAAATGTTATAATATTATATTTGTTTCCGTTCTTTCTATGCACTAACCCTAACCCTATTTTTTTCCCAATACATAAATGCATTACAGAAATCAGCGATTTTAGTCATTTTTTCAACATTTTGCCCTAAAATATAAATACTTGAGCATATATGTTATATCTGATACAATAAATGACTTGGATATGTATAGTGTGCAACATTTTATTGCTTCAATGTGATAAGTTTATGTTCAAACTATTTTCAACAGTTTTTGCCTGAAAATTAAGGCAATATTTTAAGCATCATATGGTTCAGGACTTTTTTCTACTTAATTACTGGACCTTTGTCTATCCAAAATGTTACAATATGTCTTTATTCTATTGTATTAATTTTTTTTCTTCTAAATTTTAACCCATTACCCCAATGGATTACAGAAATCAGTGATTTTTATCATTTTTTCCAACATTTTGCCCTAAAATGCCAATATTTGAGCAGACATTTTATATATGATGCCAGGAAAAACTTGAATATGTATGTTGTGCAACCTTTTATTGTTTCAATTTGATAAGTTTATGTTCAAACTAATTTTAAAAAATAATTCCAGATTCCGGCGATTTTTGACAAAAATACACATTTTTCGCCCAAAAATTAAGGCATTTCCAAACATCATGCTGTTTGAAACTTTTTTCTATTTAATCACTGGACCTTACCCTGCCCAAAAATGTTACAATATTTCTTTTTTCTATTGTATTAGATATATTTTTAATTTTTAGTTAAATACCCCCAATGTATTACAGAAATCAGCGATTTTATTCAATTTTTTAACATTTTTACCCAAAATCTCAATATTTAAGTATCGGATCCATAAATTATATGGTGAGACATGTAGAGATGCGTTCCGAGAAAGATTCCATCAATTCAAATTGGTTTTAATAAATTCCATTCTTTTTCTAAAAAATAATTCCAGATTTCGGCGATTTTCGTCTAAAAACGCAACGTTTCCCCCCAAAACTCACTAAAGCCCTAACGCTCAGATGGCATACATGTCTCATTTTGAAGCTTAATGTATGTTCTTTCAGAAAATCATACCCTACAAAATTCGGGGGGGGGGGGGGGGGGGGGGGGGGGGGGGGGGGGGGGGGGGGGGGGGGGGGGGGAAATAAAACACCTCGATCTCGATGTTTTAAATTAACCAACTCAATGAAACCATACTCTATCTATTACTTGTTATAAAACGAAAAGTGAGTAGATCTATATACAAGCTGGATTCATGAAAAAAAGAAAAAAAAAAGAATAGAAAAGTCTCGTGTGTATATATGAAGGGTGAGGGAAGAGGGTGGGTGGGGAGGGTGTGTGTGGGTGAGGGGTAGATGGCGACAGGGAACGGTAAATGGAGTGGGGGTTGGTTGGTCGTGTGTGTGTGTGCGTGCGTGTTACTGAGGGAGAAGGGTTGTTGAGGAATTAATCAAATAATATGGAAGCTTGCGTACGTACTTACGATTTAGCTACATAACGTTCACATGTTCAATATTAAGAACCCGTGAGTAACATATAATGCTGCTGTGTGTAAATGCATCACTTTTGTTTATAAAGAAACATTTACCAGCAGGCGGTCACCAAGAACTTACTTGTTCCTTGAATTAATTTAAAAAAGCTATTCTTTATTTTTCGTCTCTTGTTTAAATGTTGATATCAATACATTTCG
>JAWPHD010021732.1:0-27323 GCA_037043455.1 Cyrtodaria siliqua
GAAGATATATGTGTAAGAACTGAATATATATGTGTAAGAACTGAATAGATATTTGTAAGAACTGAATATATATGTGTAAGAACTGAATATACATGCGTAAGAACTGAACATATATGCGTAAGAACTGAATATATATTCGTAAGAACTGAATATTTATGTGTAAGAACTGAATATATATTCGTAATCACGGAATATATATGCGTAAGAACTGAATATATGTGTAAGAACTGAATATAGATGTGTAAGAACTGAATATATATGTGTAAGAACTGAATATATTTATGTAAGAACTGAATATACATGCGTAAGAACTGAACATATATGCGTAAGAACTGAATATATATTCGTAAGAACGGAATATATATGCGTAAGAACTGAATATATATGCGTAAGAACTGAATATATATGCATAAGAACTGTATATATATATATGTAAGAACTGAATATATATGTGTAAGAACTCAATATATATGTGTAAGAACTGAATATATATGGGTAAGAACTGAATATATATGTGTAAGAACTGAATATATATGCGTAAGAACGGAATATATATGCGTAAGAACTGAATATATGCGTAAGAACGGAATATATATGCGTTAGAACGGAATATATATGTGTAAGAACTGAATATATATGCGTAAGAACGGAATATATATGTGTAAGAACTGAATATATATGCGTAAGAACTGAATATATATGTGTAAGAACTGAATATATATGTGTAAGAACTGAATATATATGTGTAAGAACTGAATATATATGTGTAAGAACTGAATATATATGTGTAAGCACTGAATATATATGTGTAAGAACTGAATATACATGCGTAAGAACTGAACATATATGCGTAAGAACTGAATATATATGCGTAAGAACAGAATATGTATGTGTAAGAACTGAATATATATGCGTAAGAACTGAATATATATGTGTAAGAACTGAATATATATGTGTAAGAACTGAATATATATGCGTGAGAACGGAATATATATGCGTAAGAACTGAATATATATGTGTAAGAACTGAATATATATGCATAAGAACTGAATATATATGCGTAAGAACTGAATATATATGTGTAAGAACTGAATATATATGTGTAAAAACTGAATATACATGCTTATGAACTGAACATATATGCGTAAGAACTGAATATATATGCGTAAGAACTGAATATATATGTGTAAGAACTGAATATATATGTGTAAGAACTGAATATATATGTGTAAAAACTGAATATACATGCGTAAGAACTGAACATATATGCGTAAGAACTGAATATATATGTGTAAGAACTGAATATATACGTGTAAGAACTGAACTGAATATATATGTGTAAGAACTGAATATATATGTGTAAGAACTGAATATATATGTGTAAGAACTGAATATACATGCGTAAGAACTGAATATATATGCGTAAGTACTGAATATATATGTGTAAGAACTGAATATATATGTGTAAGAACTGAATATATATGTGTAAGAACTGAATACATATGTGTAAGAACGGAATATATATAAGTAAGAACGGAATATATATGCGTAAGAACTGAATATATATTCGTAAGAACGGAATGTATATGCGTAAGAACTGAATATATATGCGTAAGAACGGAAAATATATATGCGTAAGAACGGAATTTATATGTGTAAGAACTGATTATATATGCGTAAGAACGGAATATATATGCGTAAGAACTGAATATATATTCGTAAGAACGGAATGTATATGCGTAAGAACTGAATATATATGCGTAAGAACGGAAAATATATATGCGTAAGAACGGAATATATATGTGTAAGAACTGATTATATATGCGTAAGAACGGAATATATATGCGTAAGAACGGAATATATATGTGTAAGAACTGAATATATATTCGTAAGAACGGAATATATATAAGTAAGAACGGAATATATATGCGTAAGAACGGAATATATATGCGTAAGAACTGAATATATATGTGTAAGAACTGAATATATATGTGTAAGAACTGAATATACATGCTTAAGAACTGAACATATATGCGTAAGAACTGAATATATATGCGTAAGAACTGAATATATATGCGAAAGTAATGAATAGATATGCGTAAGAACTGAATATATATGTGTAAGAACTGAATATATATGTGTAAGAACTGAATATATATGTGTAAGAACTGAATATATATGTGTAAGAACAGAATATATGTGTGTAAGAACTGAATATATATCTGTAAGAACTGAATATATATGTGTAAGAACTGAATATACATGCGTAATAACTGAACATATATGCGTAAGAACTGAATACATATTCGTAAGAACGGAATATATATGCGTAAGAACTGAATATATATGCGTAAGAACGGAATATATATGCGTAAGAACGGAATATATATGTTTAAGAACTGAATATATATGCGTAAGAACTGAATATATATGTGTAAGAACTGAATATATATGTGTAAGAACTGAATATATATGTATAAGAACTGAATATATATGTGGCGTAAGAACGGAATATATATGTGTAAGAACGGAATATATATGTGTTAGAACTGAATATATATGTGTAAGAACTGAATATATATTCGTAAGAACGGAATATATATGCGTAAGAACTGAATATAATTGCGTAAGAACGGAATATATATGCGTAAGAACGGAATATATATGTGTAAGAACTGATTATATATGCGTAAGAACGGAATATATATGCGTAAGAACGGAATATATATGTGTAAGAACTGAATATATATTCGTAAGAACGGAATATATATGCGTAAGAACTTAATATATGCGTAAGAACGTAATATATATGCGTAAGAACGGAATATATATGTGTAAGAACTGAATATATATGCGTAAGAACTGAATATATATGTGTAAGAACTGAATAGATATGTGTAAGAACTGAATATATATGTGTAAGAACTGAATATATACGTGTAAGAACTGAACTGAATATATATGTGTAAGAACTGAATATATATGTGTAAGAACTGAATATATATGTGTAAGAACTGAATATACATGCGTAAGAACTGAATATATATGCGTAAGTACTGAATATATATGTGTAAGAACTGAATATATATGTGTAAGAACTGAATATATATGTGTAAGATCTGAATACATATGTGTAAGAACGGAATATATATAAGTAAGAACGGAATATATATGCGTAAGAACTGAATATATATTCGTAAGAACGGAATGTATATGCGTAAGAACTGAATATATATGCGTAAGAACGGAAAATATATATGCGTAAGAACGGAATATATATGTGTAAGAACTGATTATATATGCGTAAGAACGGAATATATGCGTAAGAACTGAATATATATTCGTAAGAACTGAATTATATGCGTAAGAACGGAATGTATATGCGTAAGAACTGAATATATATGGGTAAGAACGGAAAATATATATGCGTAAGAACGGAATATATATGTGTAAGAACTGATTATATATGCGTAAGAACGGAATATATATGCGTAAGAACGGAATATATATGTGTAAGAACTGAATATATATTCGTAAGAACGGAATATATATAAGTAAGAACGGAATATATATGCGTAAGAACGGAATATATATGCGTAAGAACTGAATATATATGTGTAAGAACTGAATATATATGTGTAAGAACTGAATATACATGCGTAAGAACTGAACATATATGCGTAAGAACTGAATATATATGCGTAAGAACTGAATATATATGCGAAAGTAATGAATAGATATGCGTAAGAACTGAATATATATGTGTAAGAACTGAATATATATGTGTAAGAACTGAATATATATGTGTAAGAACTGAATATATATGTGTAAGAACAGAATATATGTGTGTAAGAACTGAATATATATCTGTAAGAACTGAATATATATGTGTAAGAACTGAATATACATGCGTAATAACTGAACATATATGCGTAAGAACTGAATACATATTCGTAAGAACGGAATATATATGCGTAAGAACTGAATATATATGCGTAAGAACGGAATATATATGCGTAAGAACGGAATATATATGTTTAAGAACAGAATATATATGCGTAAGAACTGAATATATATGTGTAAGAACTGAATATATATGTGTAAGAACTGAATATATATGCGTAAGAACTGAATATATATGTGTAAGAACTGAATATATATGTGTAAGAACTGAATATATATGTATAAGAACTGAATATATATGTGTAAGAACTGAATATATATGTGTAAGAACTGAATATATATGTGTAAGAACTGAATATATATGTGTAAGAACTGAATATATATGTGTAAGAACTGAATATATATTCGTAAGAACGGAATATATATGCGTAAGAACTGAATATAATTGCGTAAGAACGGAATATATATGCGTAAGAACGGAATATATATGTGTAAGAACTGATTATATATGCGTAAGAACGGAATATATATGCGTAAGAACGGAATATATATGTGTAAGAACTGAATATATATTCGTAAGAACGGAATATATATGCGTAAGAACTTAATATATGCGTAAGACGTAATATATATGCGTAAGAACGGAATATATATGTGTAAGAACTGAATATATATGCGTAAGAACTGAATATATATGTGTAAGAACTGAATAGATATGTGTAAGAACTGAATATATATGTGTAAGAACTGAATATATACGTGTAAGAACTGAACTGAATATATATGTGTAAGAACTGAATATATATGTGTAAGAACTGAATATATATGTGTAAGAACTGAATATACATGCGTAAGAACTGAATATATATGCGTAAGTACTGAATATATATGTGTAAGAACTGAATATATATGTGTAAGAACTGAATATATATGTGTAAGATCTGAATACATATGTGTAAGAACGGAATATATATAAGTAAGAACGGAATATATATGCGTAAGAACTGAATATATATTCGTAAGAACGGAATGTATATGCGTAAGAACTGAATATATATGCGTAAGAACGGAAAATATATATGCGTAAGAACGGAATATATATGTGTAAGAACTGATTATATATGCGTAAGAACGGAATATATATGCGTAAGAACTGAATATATATTCGTAAGAACGGAATGTATATGCGTAAGAACTGAATATATATGGGTAAGAACGGAAAATATATATGCGTAAGAACGGAATATATATGTGTAAGAACTGATTATATATGCGTAAGAACGGAATATATATGCGTAAGAACGGAATATATATGTGTAAGAACTGAATATATATTCGTAAGAACGGAATATATATAAGTAAGAACGGAATATATATGCGTAAGAACGGAATATATATGCGTAAGAACTGAATATATATATGTGTAAGAACTGAATATATATGTGCAAGAACTGAATATACATTATACGATGCGTAAGAACTGAACATATATGCGTAAGAACTGAATATATATGCGTAAGAACTGAATATATATGCGAAAGTAATGAATATATATGCGTAAGAACTGAATATATATGTGTAAGAACTGAATATATATGTGTAATGAACTGAATATATATGTGTAAGAACAAAATATATGTGTGTAGAACTGAATATATATCTGTAAGAACTGAATATATATGTGTAAGAACTGAATATTCATGCGTAAGAACTGAACATATATGCGTAAGAACTGAATACATATTCGTAAGAACGGAATATATATGCGTAAGAATTGAATATATATGCGTAAGAACGAATATATATGCGTAAGAACGGAATATATATGTTTAAGAACTGAATATATATGCGTAAGAACTGAATATATATGTGTAAGAACTGAATATATGTGTAAGAACTGAATATATATGTATAAGAACTGAATATATATGTGTAAGAACTGAATATATATGTGTAAGAACTGAATATATATGTGTAAAACTGAATATATATGTGTAAAATCTGAATATATATGTGAAGAACTGAATATATATTCGTAAGAACTGAATATATATGCGTAAGAACTGAATATATGCGTAAGAACGGAATATATATGTGTAAGAACTGAATATATATGCGTAAGAGCTGAATATATATGTGTAAGAACTGAATATATATGTGTAAGAACTGAATATATATGTGTAAGAATTGAATATATATGTGTAAGAACTGAATATATATGTGTAAGAACTGAATATATATGTGTAAGAACTGAATATATATGTGTAAGAACTGAATATTTATTCGTAAGAACCGAATATATATGCGTTAGAACTGAAAATAGGCGTAAGAACGGAATATATATTGTAAGAACGGAATATATATGCGTAAGAACTGAATATATGCGTAAGAACGGAATATATATGTGTAAGAACTTAATATATATACGTAGAACTGAATATATAAGTGTAAGAACTGAATATATATGTGTAACAACTGAATATATATGTGTAAGAACTGAATATATATGTCTAAGAACTGAATATATATCTGTATGAACTGAATATATATGTGTAAGAACTGATATATATTCGTAAGAACGGAATATTTATGTGTAAGAACTGAATATATATTCGTAATCACGGAATATATATGCGTAAGAACTGAATATATGTGTAAGAACTGAATATAGATGTGTAAAAACTGAATATATATGTGTAAGAACTGAATATATATGTGTAAGAACTGAATATATATGTGTAAGAACTGAATATATATGTGTAAGAACTGAATATATATGTGTAAGAACTGAATATATATCTGTAAGAACTGAATATATTATGTAAGAACTGAATATACATGCGTAAGAACTGAACATATATGCGTAAGAACTGAATATATATTCGTAAGAACGGAATATATATGCGTAAGAACTGATATATATGCGTAAGAACTGAATATATATGCATAAGAACTGAATATATATATGTAAGAACTGAATATATATGTGTAAGAACTGAATATATATGTGTAAGAACTGAATATATATGGGTAAGAACTGAATATATATGTGTAAGAACTGAATATATATGCGTAAGAACGGAATATATATGCGTAAGAACTGAATATATATGTGTAAGAACTGAATATATATGCCTAAGAACGCAATATATATGCGTAAGAACTGAATATATATGCGTTAGAACTGAATATACATGCGTAAGAACTGAACATATATGCGTAAGAACTGAATATATATTCGTAAGAACGAAATATATATGCGTAAGAACTGAATATATATGCGTCAGAACGGAATATATATGCGTAAGAATGGAATATATATGCGTAAAAACTGAATATATGCGTAAGAACGGAATATATATGCGTAAGAACGGAATATATATGTGTAAGAACTGAATATATATGCGTAAGAACTGAATATATATGTGTAAGAACTGAATATATATGTGTAAGAACTGAAGATATATGTGTAAGAAACTGAATATATATGTGTAAGAACTGAATATATATTTGTAAGAACTGAATATATATGTGTAAGAACTGAATATAAATGCGTAAGAACTGAACATATATGCGTAAGAACTGAATATATATTCGTAAGAACGGAATATTTATGTGTAAGAACTGAATATATATTCGTAATCACGGAATATATATGCGTAAGAACTGAATATATGTGTAAGAACTGAATATAGATGTGTAAAAACTGAATATATATGTGTAAGAACTGAATATATATGTGTAAGAACTGAATATATATGTGTAAGAACTGAATATATATGTGTAAGAACTGAATATATATGTGTAAGAACTGAATATATATGTGTAAGAACTGAATATATTTATGTAAGAACTGAATATACATGCGTAAGAACTGAACATATATGCGTAAGAACTTGAATATATATTCGTAAGAACGGAATATATATGCGTAAGAACTGAATATATATGCGTAAGAACTGAATATATATGCATAAGAACTGAATATATATATGTAAGAACTGAATATATATGTGTAAGAACTGAATATATATGTGTAAGAACTGAATATATATGGGTAAGAACTGAATATATATGTGTAAGAACTGAATATATATGCGTAAGAACGGAATATATGCGTAAGACTGAATATATGCGTAAGAACGGAATATATATGCGTTAGAACGGAATATATATGTGTAAGAACTGAATATATATGCGTAAGAACGGAATATATATGTGTAAGAACTGAATATATATGCGTAAGAACTGAATATATATGTGTAAGAACTGAATATGTATGTGTAAGAACTGAATATATATGTGTAAGAACTGAATATATATGTGTAAGAACTGAATATATATGTGTAAGAACTGAATATATATGTGTAAGAACTGAATATACATGCGTAAGAACTGAACATATATGCGTAAGAACTGAATATATATGCGTAAGAACAGAATATATATGTGTAAGAACTGAATATATATGCGTAAGAACTGAATATATATGTGTAAGAACTGAATATATATGTGTAAGAACTGAATATATATGCGTGAGAACGGAATATATATGCGTAAGAACTGAATATATATGTGTAAGAACTGAATATTATATGCATAAGAACTGAATATATATGCGTAATAACTGAATATATATGTGTAAGAACTGAATATATATGTGTAAAACTGAATATACATGCGTAAGAACTGAACATATATGCGTAAGAACTGAATATATATGCGTAAGAACTGAATATATATGTGTAAGAACTGAATATATATGTGTAAGAACTGAATATATATGTGTAAAAACTGAATAT
Organism: Cyrtodaria siliqua; assembly: GCA_037043455.1. Classification (NCBI taxonomy): domain Eukaryota; kingdom Metazoa; phylum Mollusca; class Bivalvia; order Adapedonta; family Hiatellidae; genus Cyrtodaria; species Cyrtodaria siliqua. The sequence continues at coordinate 8,706 of JAWPHD010021732.1, forward strand.
ACATGCGTAAGAACTGAACATATATGCGTAATAACTGAATATATATGTGTAAGAACTGAATATATACGTGTAAGAACTGAACTGAATATATATGTGTAAGAACTGAATATATATGTGTAAGAACTGAATATATATGTGTAAGAACTGATATACATGCGTAAGAACTGAATATATATGTGTAAGAACTGAATATATATGTGTAAGAACTGAATATATATGTGTAAAAACTGAATATACATGCGTAAGAACTGAACATATATGCGTAATAACTGAATATATATGTGTAAGAACTGAATATATACGTGTAAGAACTGAACTGAATATATATGTGTAAGAACTGAATATATATGTGTAAGAACTGAATATATATGCGTTAGAACTGAAAATAGGCGTAAGAACGGAATATATATTCGTAAGAACGGAATATATGCGTAAGAACGGAATATATATGTGTAAGAACTTAATATATATACGTAGAACTGAATATATAAGTGTAAGAACTGAATATATATGTGTAACAACTGAATATATATGTGTAAGAACTGAATATATATGTCTAAGAACTGAATATATATCTGTATGAACTGAATATATATGTGTAAGAACTGAATATACATGCGTAAGAACTGAACATATATGCGTAAGAACTGAATATATATTCGTAAGAACGAAATATATATGAGTAAGAATTGAATATATATGCGTCAGAACGGAATATATATGCGTAAGAATGGAATATATATGCGTAAGAACTGAATATATGCGTAAGAACGGAATATATATGCGTAAGAACGGAATATATATGTGTAAGAACTGAATATATATGCGTAAGAACTGAATATATATGTGTAAGAACTGAATATATATGTGTAAGAACTGAAGATATATGTGTATGAACTGAATATATATGTGTAAGAACTGAATATATATTTGTAAGAACTGAATATATATGTGTAAGAACTGAATATACATGCGTAAGAACTGAACATATATGCGTAAGAACTGAATATATATCGTAAGAACGGAATATTTATGTGTAAGAACTGAATATATATTCGTAATCACGGAATATATATGCGTAAGAACTGAATATATGTGTAAGAACTGAATATAGATGTGTAAAAACTGAATATATATGTGTAAGAACTGAATATATATGTGTAAGAACTGAATATATATGTGTAAAGAACTGAATATATATCTGTAAGAACTGAATATATTTATGTAAGAACTGAATATACATGCGTAGAACTGAACATATATGCGTAAGAACTGATATATATTCGTAAGAACGGAATATATATGCGTAAGAACTGAATATATATGCGTAAGAACTGAATATATATGCATAAGAACTGAATATATATATGTAAGAACTGAATATATATGTGTAAGAACTGAATATATATGTGTAAGACTGAATATATATGGGTAAGAACTGAATATATATGTGTAAGAACTGAATATATATGCGTAAGAACGGAATATATATGCGTAAGAACTGAATATATGCGTAAGAACGGAATATATATGCGTTAGAACGGAATATATATGTGTAAGAACTGAATATATATGTGTAAGAACGGAATATATATGTGTAAGAACTGAATATATATGCGTAAGAACTGAATATATATGTGTAAGAACTGAATATGTATGTGTAAGAACTGAATATATATGTGTAAGAACTGAATATATATGTGTAAGAACTGAATATATATGTGTAAGAACTGAATATATATGTGTAAGAACTGAATATACATGCGTAAGAACTGAACATATATGCGTAAGAACTGAATATATATGCGTAAGAACAGAATATATATGTGTAAGAACTGAATATATATGCGTAAGACTGAATATATATGTGTAAGAACTGAATATATATGTGTAAGAACTGAATATATATGCGTGAGAACGGAATATATATGCGTAAGAACTGAATATATATGTGTAAGAACTGAATATATATGCATAAGAACTGAATATATATGCGTAAGAACTGAATATATATGTGTAAGAACTGAATATATATGTGTAAAAACTGAATATACATGCGTAAGAACTGAACATATATGCGTAAGAACTGAATATATATGCGTAAGAACTGAATATATATGTGTAAGAACTGAATATATATGTGTAAGAACTGAATATATATGTGTAAAAACTGAATACATATGTGTAAGAACGGAATATATATAAGTAAGAACGGAATATATATGCGTAAGAACTGAATATATATTCGTAAGAACGGAATGTATATGCGTAAGAACTGAATATATATGCGTAAGAACGGAAAATATATATGCGTTAGAACGGAATATATATGTGTAAGAACTGATTATATATGCGTAAGAACGGAATATATATGCGTAAGAACTGAATATATATTCGTAAGAACGGAATGTATATGCGTAAGAACTGAATATATATGCGTAAGAACGGAAAATATATATGCGTAAGAACGGAATATATATGTGTAAGAACTGATTATATATGCGTAAGAACGGAATATATATGCGTAAGAACGGAATATATATGTGTAAGAACTGAATATATATTCGTAAGAACGGAATATATATAAGTAAGAACGGAATATATATGCGTAAGAACGGAATATATATGCGTAAGAACTGAATATATATGTGTAAGAACTGAATATATATGTGTAAGAACTGAATATACATGCGTAAGAACTGAACATATATGCGTAAGAACTGAATATATATGCGTAAGAACTGAATATATATGCGAAAGTAATGAATATTATGCGTAAGAACTGAATATATATGTGTAAGAACTGAATATATATGTGTAAGAACTGAATATATATGTGTAAGAACAGAATATTTGTGTGTAAGAACTGATATATATCTGTAAGAACTGAATATATATGTGTAAGAACTGAATATACATGCGTAAGAACTGAACATATATGCGTAAGAACTGAATACATATTCGTAAGAACGGAATATATATGCGTAAGAACTGAATATATATGCGTAAGAACGGAATATATATGCGTAAGAACGGAATATATATGTTTAAGAACTGAATATATATGCGTAAGAACTGAATATATATGTGTAAGAACTGAATATATATGTGTAAGAACTGAATATATATGTATAAGAACTGAATATATATGTGTAAGAACTGAATATATATGTGTAGAACTGAATATATATGTGTAAGATCGATATATATGTGTAGAACTGAATATATGTGTAAGACTGAATATATATTCGTAAACGGAATATATATGCGTAAGAACTGAATATATTTGCGTAAGAACGGAATATATATGCGTAAGAACGGAATATATATGTGTAAGAACTGATTATATATGCGTAAGAACGGAATATATATGTGTAAGAACGGAATATATATGTGTAAGAACTGAATATATATTCGTAAGAACGGAATATATATGCGTAAGAACTTAATATATGCGTAAGAACGGAATATATATGCGTAAGAACGGAATATATATGTGTAAGAACTGAATATATATGCGTAAGAACTGAATATATATGTGTAAGAACTGAATAGATATGTGTAAGAACTGAATATATATGTGTAAGAACTGAATATATACGTGTAAGAACTGAACTGAATATATATGTGTAGAACTGAATATATATGTGTAAGAACTGAATATATATGTGTAAGAACTGAATATACATGCGTAAGAACTGAATATATATGCGTAAGTACTGAATATAACTGAATATATATATGTAAGAACTGAATATATATGTGTAAGAACTGAATACATATGTGTAAGAACGGAATATATATAATTAAGAACGGAATATATATGCGTAAGAACTGAATATATATTCGTAAGAACGGAATGTATATGCGTAAGAACTGAATATATATGCGTAAGAACGGAAAATATATATGCGTAAGAACGGAATATATATGTGTAAGAACTGATTATATATGCGTAAGAACGGAATATATATGCGTAAGAACTGAATATATATTCGTAAGAACGGAATGTATATGCGTAAGAACTGAATATATATGCGTAAGAACGGAAAATATATATGCGTAAGAACGGATTATATATGTGTAAGAACTGATTATATATGCGTAAGAACGGAATATATATGCGTAAGAACGGAATATATATGTGTAAGAACTGAATATATATTCGTAAGAACGGAATATATATAAGTAAGAACGGAATATATATGCGTAAGAACGGAATATATATGCGTAAGAACTGAATATATATGTGTAAGAACTGAATATATATGTGTAAAAACTGAATATACATGCGTAAGAACTGAACATATATGCGTAAGAACTGAATATATATGCAAAAGAACTGAATATATATGCGAAAGTAATGAATATATATGCGTAAGAACTGAATATATATGTGTAAGAACTGAATATATATGTGTAAGAACTGAATATATATGTGTAAGAACAGAATATATGTGTGTAAGAACTGAATATATATCTGTAAGAACTGAATATATATGTGTAAGAACTGAATATACATGCGTAAGAACTGAACATATATGCGTAAGAACTGAATACATATTCGTAAGAACGGAATATATATGAGTAAGAACTGAATATATATGCGTAAGAACGGAATATATATGCGTAAGAAAGGAATATATATGTTTAAGAACAGAATATATATGCGTAAGAACTGAATATATATGTGTAAGAACTGAATATATATGTGTAAGAACTGAATATATATGTGTAAGAACTGAATATATATGTGTAAGAACTGAATATATATGTGTAAGAACTGAATATATATGTGTAAGAACTGAATATATATTCGTAAGAACGGAATATATATGCGTAAGAACTGAATATATTTGCGTAAGAACGGAATATATATGCGTAAGAACGGAATATATATGTGTAAGAACTGATTATATATGCGTAAGAACGGAATATATATGCGTAAGAACGGAATATATATGTGTAAGAACTGAATATATATTCGTAAGAACGGAATATATATGCGTAAGAACTTAATATATGCGTAAGAACGGAATATATATGCGTAAGAACGGAATATATATGTGTAAGAACTGAATATATATGCGTAAGAACTGAATATATATGTGTAAGAACTGAATAGATATGTGTAAGAACTGAATATATATGTGTAAGAACTGAATATATACGTGTAAGAACTGAACTGAATATATATGTGTAAGAACTGAATATATATGTGTAAGAACTGAATATATATGTGTAAGAACTGAATATACATGCGTAAGAACTGAATATATATGCGTAAGTACTGAATATATATGTGTAAGAACTGAATATATATGTGTAAGAACTGAATATATATGTGTAAGAACTGAATACATATGTGTAAGAACGGAATATATATAAGTAAGAACGGAATATATATGCGTAAGAACTGAATATATATTCGTAAGAACGGAATGTATATGCGTAAGAACTGAATATATATGCGTAAGAACGGAAAATATATATGCGTAAGAACGGAATATATATGTGTAAGAACTGATTATATATGCGTAAGAACGGAATATATATGCGTAAGAACTGAATATATATTCGTAAGAACGGAATGTATATGCGTAAGAACTGAATATATATGGGTAAGAACGGAAAATATATATGCGTAAGAACGGAATATATATGTGTAAGAACTGATTATATATGCGTAAGAACGGAATATATATGCGTAAGAACGGAATATATATGTGTAAGAACTGAATATATATTCGTAAGAACGGAATATATATAAGTAAGAACGGAATATATATGCGTAAGAACGGAATATATATGCGTAAGAACTGAATATATATGTGTAAGAACTGAATATATATGCGTAAGAACGGAATATATATGTGTAAGAACTGAACATATATGCGTAAGAAAGGAATATATATAAGTAAGAACGGAATATATATGCGAAAGTAATGAATATATATGCGTAAGAACTGAATATATATGTGTAAGAACTGAATATATATATGTGTAAGAACTGAATATATATGTGTAAGAACAGAATATATGTGTGTAAGAACTGAATATATATCTGTAAGAACTGAATATATATGTGTAAGAACTGAATATACATGCGTAAGAACTGAACATATATGCGTAAGAACTGAATACATATTCGTAAGAACGGAATATATATGCGTAAGAACTGAATATATATGCGTAAGAACGGAATATATATGTGTAAGAACTGATTATATATGCGTAAGAACGGAATATATATGAGTAAGAACTGAATATATATTCGTAAGAACGGAATGTATATGCGTAAGAACTGAATATATATGGGTAAGAACGGAAAATATATATTCGTAAGAACGGAATATATATGCGTAAGAACTGAATATATGTGTAAGAACTGAATATATATTCGTAAGAACGGAATGTATATGCGTAAGAACTGAATATATATGCGTAAGAACGGAAAATATATATGCGTAAGAACGGAATATATATGTGTAAGAACTGATTATATATGCGTAAGAACGGAATATATATGCGTAAGAACTGAATATATATTCGTAAGAACGGAATGTATATGCGTAAGAACTGAATATATATGGGTAAGAACGGAAAATATATATGCGTAAGAACGGAATATATATGTGTAAGAACTGATTATATATGCGTAAGAACTGAATATATATGCGTAAGAATGGAATATATATGTGTAAGAACTGAATATATATTCGTAAGAACGGAATATATATAAGTAAGAACGGAATATATATGCGTAAGAACGGAATATATATGCGTAAGAACTGAATATATATGTGTAAGAACTGAATATATATGTGTAAGAACTGAATATACATGCGTAAGAACTGCACATATATGCGTAAGAACTGAATATATATGCGTAAGAACTGAATATATATGTGTAAGAACTGAATATACATGCGTAAGAACTGAACATATATGCGTAAGAACTGAATATATATGCGTAAGAACTGAATATATATGCGAAAGTAATGAATATATATGCGTAAGAACTGAATATATATGTGTAAGAACTGAATATATATATGTGTAAGAACTGAATATATATGTGTAAGAACAGAATATATGTGTGTAAGAACTGAATATATATCTGTAAGAACTGAATATATATGTGTAAGAACTGAATATACATGCGTAAGAACGGAATATATATGCGTAAGAACTGAATATATATTCGTAAGAACGGAATATATATGCGTAAGAACTGAATATATATGCGTAAGAACGGAATATATATGCGTAAGAACGGAATATATATGTTTAAGAACTGAATATATATGTGTAAGAACTGAATATATATGTGTAAGAACTGAATATATATGTATAAGAACTGAATATATATGTGTAAGAACTGAATATGTATGTGTAAGAACTGAATATATATGTGTCAGAACTGAATATATATGTGTAAGAACTGAATATATATGTGTAAGAACTGAATATATATTCGTAAGAACTGAATATATATGCGTAAGAACTGAATATATGCGTAAGAACGGAATATATATGTGTAAGAACTGAATATATATGCGTAAGAGCTGAATATATATGTGTAAGAACTGAATATATATGTGTAAGAACTGAATATATATGTGTAAGAACTGAATATATATGTGTAAGAACTGAATATATATTCGTAAGAACCGAATATATATGCGTTAGAACTGAAAATAGGCGTAAGAACGGAATATATATTCGTAAGAACGGAATATATATGCGTAAGAACTGAATATATGCGTAAGAACGGAATATATATGTGTAAGAACTTAATATATATACGTAGAACTGAATATATAAGTGTAAGAACTGAATATATATGTGTCACAACTGAATATATATGTGTTAGAACTGAATATATATGCGTAAGAACGGAATATATATGCGTAAGAACTGAATATATATATGTGTAATAACTGAATATATATGCATAAGAACGGAATATATATGCGTAAGAACTGAATATATATGTGTAAGAACTGAATATATATGTGTAAAAACTGAATATACATGCGTAAGAACTGAACATATATGCGTAAGAACTGAATATACATGCGTAAGAACTGAATATATATGTGTAAGAACTGAATATATATATGTAAGAACTGAATATATATGTGAAAGAACTGAAAATAAATGTTTAAGATATATGCGTAAGAACTGAATATATATGTGTAAGAACTGAATATATATGTATAAGAACTGAATATATATGTGTAAGAACTGAATATATATGTGTAAGAACGGAATATATATGCTAAAGAACTGAATATATATGCGTAAGAACTGAATATATATGCGTAAGAACTGAAAATATATGCCTAAGAACTGAATATATATGCTTAAGAACTGAATATATATTCATAAAAACGGAATAAATATGCGTAAGAACTGAATATATATGCGTAAGAACGGAATATATATGCGTAAGAACGCAATATATATGTGTAAAAACTGAATATATATGTGTAAGAACTGAATATATATGTGTAAGAACTGAATATATATGTGTAAGAACTGAATATATATGTGTAAGAACTGAATATAAATGTGTAAGAACTGAATACATATGCGTAAGAACTGAATATATATGTGGAAGAACTGAATATATATGTGTAAGAAATGAATATATATGTGTAAGAACTGAATATATATGTGAAAGAACTGAATATATATATATATGTGTAAGAACTGAATATATATGTGTAAGAACTGAATATATATGTGTAAGAACTGAATATATATGTGTAAGAACTGAATATATATGCGTAAGAACTGAATATATGCGTAAGAACGGAATATATATGTGGAAGAACTGAATATATATGCGTAAGAACTGAAGATATATATGTAAGAACTGAATATATATGTGTAAGAACTGAATATATATATGTGTAATAACTGAATATATATGTGTAAGAACTGAATATATATCTGTAAGAACTGAATATATATGTGTAAGAACTGAATATACATGCGTAAGAACTGTACATATATGCGTAAGAACTGAAAATATATTCGTAAGAACGGAATATATATGCGTAAGAACTGAATATATATGCGTAAGAAAGGAATATATATGCGTAAGAACTGAGTATATGCGGAAGAACGGAATATATATGCGTAAGAACGGAATATTTATGTGTAAGAACTGAATATATATGTGTAAGAACTGAATATATATGTGTAAAAACTGAATATATATGTGTAAGAACTGAATATATATGTGTAAGAACTGAATATATATGTGTGAGAACTGAATATATATGTGTAAGAACTGAATATATATGTGTAAGAACTGAATATATATGTGTAAGAACTGAATATATATGCGTAAGAACTGAATATATGCGTAAGAACGGAATATATATGTGTAAGAACTGAATATATATGCGTAAGAACTCAACATATATGTGTAAGAACTGAATATATATGTGTAAGAACTGAATATATATGTGTAAGTACTGAATATATATGTGTAAGAACTGAATATATATATATGTAAGAAATGAATATCTATGTGTAAGAACTGAATATACATGCGTAAGAACTGAACATATATGCGTAAGAACTGAATATATATTCGTAAGAATTGAATATATATGCGTAAGAACTGAATATATATGCGTAAGAACGGAATATATATGCGTAAGAACTGAATATATGCGTAAAAAGGGAATATATATGCGTAAGAACGGAATATATATGTGTAAGAACTGAATATATATGTGTAAGAACTGAATATATATGTGTAACAACTGAATATATATGTGTAAGAACTGAATATATATGTGTAAGAACTGAATATATATGTGTAAGAACTGAATATATATGTGTAAGAACTGAATATATATGTGTAAGAACTGAATATACATGCGTAAGAACTGAACATATATGCGTAAGAACTGAATATATATTCGTTAGAACGGAATATATATGTGTAAGAACTGAATATATATTCGTAATCACGGAATATATATGCGTAAGAACTGAATATATGCGTAAGAACGGAATATATATGCGTAAGAACGGAATATATATGTGTAAAAACAGATTATATATGCGTAAGAACTGAATATATATGTGTAAGAATTGAATATATATGTGCAAGAATTGAAAATATATGTGTAAGAACTGAATATATATGTGTAAGAACTGAATATATATGTGTAAGAACTGAATATATATGTGTAAGAACTGAATACATATGTGTTAGAACTGAATATATATGTATAAGAACTGAATATATATGTGTAAGAACTGAATATATATTCGTAAGAACGGAATATATATGTGTAAGAACTGAATATATGCGTAAGAACGGAATATATATGTGTAAGAACTGAATATATATGCGTAAGAACTGAATATATATTTGTAAGAACTGAATATATATGTGTAAGAACTGAATATATATGTGTAAGAACTGAATATATATGTGTAAGAACTGAATATATATGTGTATGAACTGAATATAAATGCGTAAGAACTGAACATATAAGCGTAAGAACTGAATATATAGTCGTAAGAACGGAATATATATGCGTAAGAACGGAATATATATGCGTAAGAACGGAATATATATGCGTAAGAACTGAATATATGCGTAAGAACGGAATATATATGCGTAAGAACTGAATATATATGTGTAAGAACTGAATATACATGCGTAAGAACTTAACATATATGCGTAAGAACTGTATATATATTCGTAAGAACGGAATGTATAAGAGTAAGAACTGAATGTATATGTGTAAGAACTGAATATATATGTGTAAGAACTGAATATATATGTGTAAGAACTGAACTGAATATATATGTGTAAGAACTGAATATATATGTGTAAGAACTGAATATATATGTGTAAAAACTGAATATACATGCGTAAGAACTGAACATATATGCGTAAAAACTGAATATATATGTGTAAGAACTGAATATATATGCGAAAGATCTGAATATATATGCGTAAGAACTGAATATATATGTGTAATAACTGAATATATATGTGTAAGAACTGAATATATATGTGTAAGAACTGAATATATGTGTGTAAGAACTGAATATATATCTGTAAGAACTGAATATATATGTGTAAGAACTGAATATACATGCGTAAGAACAGAACATATATGCGTAAGAACTGAATACATATTCGTAAGAACGGAATATATATGCGTAAGAACTGAATATATATGCGTAAGAACGGAATATATATGCGTAAGAACGGAATATATATGTGTAAGAACTGAATATACATGCGTAAGAACTGAATATATATGCGTAAGAACTGAATATATATTCGTAAGAACGGAATATATATGCGTAAGAACTGAATATTTATGCGTCAGAACGGAATATATATGCGTAAGAATGGAATATATATGCGTAAGAACTGAATATATGCGCAAGAACGGAATATATATGCGTAAGAACGAAATATATAAGTGTAAGAACTGAATATATATGCGTAAGAACTGAATATATATGTGTAAGAAATGAATATATATGTGTAAGAACTGAATATATATGTGTAAGAACTGAATATATATTTGTAAGAACTGAATATATATGTGTAAGAACTGAATATACATGCGTAAGAACTGAACATATATGCGTAAGAACTGAATATATATTCGTAATAACGGAATATATATGTGTAAGAACTGAATATATATTCGGAATCACGGAATATATATGCGTAAGAACTGAATGTATGCGGAAGAACTGAATATATTTGTGTAAGAACTGAATATATATTTGTAAGAACTGAATATATATGTGTAAGAACTGACTATATATCTGTAAGAACTGAATATATATGTGTAAGAACTGAATATACATGCGTAAGAACTGAACATATATGCGTAAGAACTGAATATATATTCGTAAGAACGAAATATATATGCGTAAGAACTAAATTTATATGCGTAAGAACTGAATATATATGCATAAGAACTGAATATATATGTGTAAGAACTGAATATATATGTGTAAGAACTGAATATATATGTGTAAAAACTGAATATATATGTGTAAGAACTGAATATATATGTGTAAGAACTGAATATACATGCGTAAGAACTGAACATATATGCGTAAGAACTGAATATATATTCGTAAGAACGTAATGTATATGCGTAAGAACTGAATATATATGTGTAAGAACTGAATATATATGTATAAGAACTGAATATACATGCGTAAGAACTGAACATATATGCGTAAGAACTGAATATATATGTGTAAAAACTGAATATATATGTGTAAGAACTGAATATATATGTGTAAGAACTGAATATACATGCGTAAGAACTGAACATATATGCGTAAGAACTGAATATATATTCGTAAGAACGTAATGTATATGCGTAAGAACTGAATATATATGTGTAAGAACTGAATATATATGTATAAGAACTGAATATACATGCGTAAGAACTGAACATATATGCGTAAGAACTGAATATATATGCGTAAGAACTGAATATATATGCGAAAATACTGAATATATATGCGTAAGAACTGAATATATGTGTGTAAGAACTGAATATATATCTGTAAGAACTGAATATATATGTGTAAGAACTGAATATACATGCGTAAGAACTGAACATATATGCGTAAGAATTGAATACATATTCGTAAGAACGGAATATATATGCGTAAGAACTGAATATATATGCGTAAGAACGGAATATATATGCGTAAGAACGGAATATATATGTGTAAGAACTGAATATATATGCATAAGAAGTGAATATATATGTGTAAGAACTGAATATATATGTGTAAAAACTGAATATATATGTGTAAGAACTGAATATATATGTGTAAGAACTGAATATATATGTTTAAGAACTGAATATATATGTTTAAGAACTGAATATATATGTGTAAGAACTGAATATATATGTGTAAGAACTGAATATATATGTTTAAGAACTGAATATATATGTGTAAGAACTGAATATATATGTGTAAGAACTGAATATATATGTGTAAGAACTGAATATATATTCGTAAGAACGGAATATATATGCGTAAGAACTGAATATATGCGTAAGAACGGAATATATATGTGTAAGAACTGAATATATATGCGTTAGAGCTGAATATATATGTGTAAGAACTGAATATATATGTGTAAGAACTGAATATATATGTGTAAGAACTGAATATATATGTGTAAGAACTGATTATATATGTGTAAGAACTGAATATATATGTGTAAGAACTGAATATATATGTGTAAGAACTGAATATATATGTTTAAGAACCGAATATATATTCGTAAGAACCGAATATATATGCATAAGAACTGAATATATGCGTAAGAACGGAATAAATATTCGTAAGAACGGAATATATATGCGTAAGAACTGAATATATGCGTAAGAACGGAATATATATGTGTAAGAACTGAATATATATGCGTAGAACTGAATATATAAGTGTAAGAATTGAATATATATGTGTAACAACTGAATATATATGTGTAAGAACTGAATATATATGTCTAAGAACTGAATATATATCTGTATGAACTGAATATATATGTGTAAGAACTGAATATACATGCGTAAGAACTGAACATATATGCGTAAGAACTGAATATATATTCGTAAGAACGGAATATATATGCGTAAGAACTGAATATATATGCGTCAGAACGGAATATATATGCGTAAGAATGGAATATATATGCGTAAGAACTGAATATATGCGTAAGAACGGAATGGATATGCGTAAGAACGGAATATATATGTGTAATCACGGAATATATATGCGTAAGAACTGAATAAATGCGTAAGAACTGAATATATATGTGTAAGAACTGATTATATATGTGTAAGAACTGAATATATATGTGTAAGAACTGAATATATGTGTAAGAACTGAATATATATCTGTAAGAACTGAATATATATGTGTAAGAACTGAATATATATGCGTAAGAACTGAACATATATGCGTAAGAACTGAATATATATTCGTAAGAACGGAATATATATGCGTAAGAACTGAATATATATGCGTAAGAACTGAATATATATGCATAAGGACTGAATATATATGTGTAAGAACTGAATATATATGTGTAAGAACTGAATATATATGTGTAAGAACTGAATATATATGGGTAAGAACTGAATATATATGGGTAAAAACTGAATATATATGCGTAAGAATGGAATATATATGCGTAATAACTGAATATATGCGTAAGAACTGAATATATATGCGTAATAACGGAATATATATGTGTAAGAACTGAATATATATGCGTAAGAACGGAATATATATGTGTAAGAACTGAATATATATGCGTAAGAACTGAATATATATGTGTAAGAACTGAATATATATGTGTAAGAACTGAAATATATATGTGTAAGAACTGAATATATATGTGTAAGAACTGAATATATATGTTTAAGAACTGAATATATATATGTGTAAGAACTGAATATATATGTGTAAGAACTGAATATACATGCGTAAGAACTGAACATATATGCGTAAGAACTGAATATATATTCGTAAGAACGGAATATATATGCGTGAGAACTGAATATATGTGTGTAAGAACTGAATATATATCTGTAAGAACTGAATATATATGTGTAAGAAATGAATATACATGCGTAAGAACAGAACATATATTCGTAAGAACTGAATACATATTCGTAAGAACGGAATATATATGCGTAAGAACTGAATATATATGCGTAAGAACGGAATATATATGCGTAAGAACGGAATATATATGTGTAAGAACTGAATATATATGCGTAAGAACTGAATATATATGTGTAAGAACTGAATATATATGTGTAAGAACTGAATATATATTCGTAAGAACGTAATATATATGCGTAAGAACTGAATATATGCGTAAGAACGGAATATATATGTGTAAGAACTGAATATATATGCGTAAGAGCTGAATATATATGTGTAAGAACTGAATATATATGTGTAAGAACTGAATATATATGTGTAAGAACTGAATATATATGTGTAAGAACTGAATATATATGTGTAAGGACTGAATATATATGTGTAAGAACTGAATATATATGTGTAAGAACTGAATATATATGCGTAAGAACGGAATATATATGCGTAAGAACTGAATATATGCGTAAGAACGGAATATATATGCGTAAGAACGGAATATATATGCGTAAGAACTGAATATATGCGTAAGAACGGAATATATATGTGTAAGAACTGAATATATATGCGTAGAACTGAATATATAAGTGTAAGAACTGAATATATATGTGTAAGAACTGAATATATATGTGTAAGAACTGAATATATATGTCTAAGAACTGAATATATATCTGTATGAACTGAATATATATGTGTAAGAACTGAATATACATGCGTAAGAACTGAACATATATGCGTAAGAACTGAATATATATTCGTAAGAACGGAATATATATGCGTAAGAACTGAATATTTATGCGTCAGAACGGAATATATATGCGTAAGAATGGAATATATATGCGTAAGAACTGAATATATGCGCAAGAACGGAATATATATGCGTAAGAACGAAATATATAAGTGTAAGAACTGAATATATATGCGTAAGAACTGAATATATATGTGTAAGAAATGAATATATATGTGTAAGAACTGAATATATATGTGTAAGAACTGAATATATATTTGTAAGAACTGAATATATATGTGTAATAACTGAATATACATGCGTAAGAACTGAACATATATGCGTAAGAACTGAATATATATTCGTAAGAACGGAATATATATGTGTAAGAACTGAATATATATTCGGAATCACGGAATATATATGCGTAAGAACTGAATATATGCGTAAGAACTGAATATATTTGTGTAAGAACTGAATATATATGTGTAAGAACTGAATATATATGTGTAAGAACTGACTATATATCTGTAAGAACTGAATATATATGTGTAAGAACTGAATATACATGCGTAAGAACTGAACATATATGCGTAAGAACTGAATATATATTCGTAAGAACGGAATATATATGCGTAAGAACTGAATTTATATGCGTAAGAACTGAATATATATGCATAAGAACTAAATATATATGTGTAAGAACTGAATATATATGTGTAAGAACTGAATATATATGTGTAAAAACTGAATATATATGTGTAAGAACTGAATATATATGTGTAAGAACTGAATATACATGCGTAAGAACTGAACATATATGCGTAAGAACTGAATATATATTCGTAAGAACGTAATGTATATGCGTAAGAACTGAATATATATGTGTAAGAACTGAATATATATGTATAAGAACTGAATATACATGCGTAAGAACTGAACATATATGCGTAAGAACTGAATATATATGCGTAAGAACTGAATATATATGCGAAAATACTGAATATATATGCGTAAGAACTGAATATATGTGTGTAAGAACTGAATATATATCTGTAAGAACTGAATATATATGTGTAAGAACTGAATATACATGCGTAAGAACTGAACATATATGCGTAAGAATTGAATACATATTCGTAAGAACGGAATATATATGCGTAAGAACTGAATATATATGCGTAAGAACGGAATATATATGCGTAAGAACGGAATATATATGTGTAAGAACTGAATATATATGCATAAGAAGTGAATATATATGTGTAAGAACTGAATATATATGTGTAAAAACTGAATATATATGTGTAAGAACTGAATATATATGTGTAAGAACTGAATATATATGTTTAAGAACTGAATATATATGTTTAAGAACTGAATATATATGTGTAAGAACTGAATATATATGTGTAAGAACTGAATATATATGTTTAAGAACTGAATATATATGTGTAAGAACTGAATATATATGTGTAAGAACTGAATATATGTGTAAGAACTGAATATATATTCGTAGAACGGAATATATATGCGTAAGAACTGAATATATGCGTAAGACGGAATTATATGTGTAAGAACTGAATATATATGCGTTAGAGCTGAATATATATGTGTAAGAACTGAATATATATGTGTAAGAACTGAATATATATGTGTAAGAACTGAATATATATGTGTAAGAACTGATTATATATGTGTAAGAACTGAATATATATGTGTAAGAACTGAATATATATGTGTAAGAACTGAATATATATGTTTAAGAACCGAATATATATTCGTAAGAACGAATATATATGCATAAAACTGAATATATGCATAAGAACGGAATATATATTCGTAAGAACGGAATATATATGCGTAAGAACTGAATATATGCGTAAGAACGGAATATAGTGTACGAACTGAATTATATGCGTAGAACTGAATATATAAGTGTAAGAATTGAATATATATGTGTAAGAACTGAATATATATGTGTAAGAACTGAATATATATGTCTAAGAACTGAATATATATCATGTATGAACTGAATAAATATGTATAAGAATAATAAATGCGTCAGAATCGAACCTATAAATAGGTCAACAGAACTAATATATCGTCAGAAACGGAAATAACTATGCGATCCACTAAAGGACATAAAGCGTAATCATCATAAGCGTTAGAACAGGCAATCTGCTAAAGCTTAAAGAACACGATACTGGTACAGAACCGTAATAAGACTAAGTAAACATCACGCAAATCAATGAACTCACTAACTCATAACATCTTACCTCCCCTAACACAAATATAACAACCCCTACATCACACATATACCATCCCACACACTACACCTCAAACACATATACACAACAAAAACATATACAACCCTACCAACAAAACTTTAACCTCACCATCCACACACACTACTAACCTCCATCACAAACAAACTTACCTCCATCCAACACAACTACAATCCTACCACACAACAAACTCCACAAACAACTACCCTAACCATCACACTCCAACCTCAAACAAAACATCTACCTCAAACACATATACCTCAATACACAACATCTACAACCAACTCAATCACACAAATAACCTACCATCAACCACACATATACCTCCATAACAACACATATACACCATCAACACACATATACCACTCCATCACAAATCTCAACCAACATCCACAAACATTTACCATCCAACTACACTCCTTAACCACATTACAACCATATCAACTTAACAACCATCCACACACATACTACTCATCACAACACATATACCTACATCCCACACACATATACCTCATCACAAACACATATACACCTCCCCATCAACACACATATACACCATACACAACCTATCCACACAAAATATACCCTCCATCCAACAACATAACACCATCCATCCAACACATATACAATCCAATCCCCAACACAATCTACCCCCCCTCCAACAAACATATACCTCCATCCACACACATTACACCTCCATCCACACAACATAGACCTCCCCCTCCAAACAATATACACACCACACTACTCAACAACACATCCTACAATTCAATCCCACACATCTAACACACAACCCAAACCAATAACCACCCCCTACAAACACAACTACTCAATAAACCTCCAAACAACCTAACATACACACCAAATACAAACACAATAAACCAATCAACACCA
>JAWPHD010021733.1:0-27316 GCA_037043455.1 Cyrtodaria siliqua
AATCATATGTACTATCAGAACGCGTAAAAATCTAAGTTATCTCTGTGTTTCTCCTATTTTCCGTACACGTATTACGTCCCTTGGCAATGAAATGTCAACAAGTATCATTCTGCGTGCCATAGAGTGCCCGTTTCATTTCTGACTTGTGCATATCTGTTGAAAGTACGTATACATATGAAAAACTTACGGTGGAACGCATTGTTGGCTTGTCATGGCTTGGGCTTGTACATGCAATTCTGGGCTCACTTGAGAAGCGATCTAACGTTGTGTCTTGATACAGGTTTGCTGCAATAATTATAACAATAGTCATATTAACAATCATAACAACAAGCCAGATAATATTGTACATATTCTATACGTATTACTATTATGAATAATAAGCATATGTACTATCAGATCGCGTAAAAATCTAAGTTATCTCTGTGTTTCTCCTATTTTCCCGTACACGTATTACGTACCTTGGCAATGAAATGTCAACAAGTATCATTCTGCGTGCCATAGAGTGCACGTTTCATTTCTGATGTGTGCATATCTGTTGAAAGTGCGTATACATATGAACAACTTACGGTGGAACGCATTGTTGGCTTGTCATGGCTTGTACATGCAACTTCTGGGCTCACTTGAGAAGCGATTAACGTTGTGTCTTGATACAGGTTTGCTGCAATAATTATAACAATAGTCATATTAACAATCATAACAACAAGCCAGATAATATTGTACATATTCTATACGTATAACTATTATGAATAATAATCATATGTACTATCAGATCGCGTAAAAATCTAAGTTATCTCTGTGTTTCACCTATTTTCCCGTACACGTATTACGTCCCTGCAATGAAATGTCAACAAGTATCATTCTGCGTGCCATAGAGTGCACGTTTCATTTCTGATGTGTGCATATCTGTTGAAAGTACGTATACATATGAAAAACTTACGGTGGAACGCATTGTTGGCTTGTCATGGCTTGTACATGCAACTTCTGGGCTCACTTGAGAAGCGATTAACGTTGTGTCTTGATACAGGTTTGCTGCAATAATTATAACAATAGTCATATTAACAATCATAACAACAAGCAGATAATATTGTACATATTCTATACGTATTACTATTATGAATAATAATCATATGTACTATCAGATCGCGTAAAAATCTAAGTTATCTCTGTGTTTCTCTATTTTCCGTACACGTATTACGTCCCTTGGCAATGAAATGTCAACAAGTATCATTCTGCGTGCCATAGAGTGCACGTTTCATTTCTGATGTGTGCATATCTGTTGAAAGTACGTATACATATGAAAAACTTACGGTGGAACGCATTGTTGGCTTGTCATGGCTTGTACATGCAACTTCTGGGCTCACTTGAAAAGCGATTAACGTTGTGTCTTGATACAGGTTTGCTGCAATAATTATAGCAATAGTCATATTAACAATCATAACAACAAGCCAGATAATATTGTACTTATTCTATACGTATTACTATTATGAATAATAATCATATGTACCATCAGATCGCGTAAAAATCTAAGTTATCTCTGTGTTTCTCCTATTTTCCCGTACACGTATTACGTCCCTTGGCAATGAAATGTCAACAAGTATCATTCTGCGTGCCATAGAGTGCACGTTTCATTTCTGATGTGTGCATATCTGTTGAAAGTGCGTATACATATGAAAAACTTACGGTGGAACGCATTGTTGGCTTGTCATGGCTTGTACATGCAACTTCTGGGCTCACTTGAGAAGCGATTAACGTTGTGTCTTGATACAGGTTTGCTACAATAATTATAACAATAGTCATATTAACAATCATAACAACAAGCCAGATAATATTGTACATATTCTATACGTATTACTATTATGAATAATAATCATATGTACTATCAGATCGCGTAAAAATCTAAGTTATCTCTGTGTTTCTCCTATTTTCCCGTACACGTATTACGTCCCTTGGCAATGAAATGTCAACAAGTATCATTCTGCGTGCCATAGAGTGCCCGTTTCATTTCTGACTTGTGCATATCTGTTGAAAGTACGTATACATATGAAAACCTTACGGTCGAACGCATTGTTGGCTTGTCATGGCTTGTACATGCAACTTCTGGGCTCACTTGAGAAGCGATTAACGTTGTGTCTTGATACAGGTTTGCTGCAATAATTATAACAATAGTCATATTAACAATCATAACAACAAGCCAGATAATATTGTACATATTATATACGTATTACTATTATGAATAATAATCATATGTACTATCAGAACGCGTAAAAATCTAAGTTATCTCTGTGTTTCTCCTATTTTCCCGTACACGTATTACGTCCCTTGGCAATGAAATGTCAACAAGTATCATTCTGCGTGCCATAGAGTGCCCGTTTCATTTCTGACTTGTGCATATCTGTTGAAAGTGCGTATACATATGAACAACTTACGGTGGAACGCATTGTTGGCTTGTCATGGCTTGTACATGCAACTTCTGGGCTCACTTGAGAAGCGATTAACGTTGTGTCCTTGATACATGTTTGCTGCAATAATTATAACAATAGTCATATTAACAATCATAACAACAAGCCAGATAATATTGTACATATTCTATACGTATTACTATTATGAATAATAATCATATGTACTATCAGATCGCGTAAAAATCTAAGTTATCTCTGTGTTTCTCCTATTTTCCCGTACACGTATTACGTCCCTTGGCAATGCAATGTCAACAAGTATCATTCTGCGTGCCATAGAGTGCACGTTTCATTTCTGATGTTGTGCATATCTGTAAAAGTGCGTATACATATGAAAAACTTACGGTGGAACGCATTGTTGGCTTGTCATGGCTTGTACATGCAACTTCTGGGCTCACTTGAGAAGCGATTAACGTTGTGTCTTGATACAGGTTTGCTGCAATAATTATAACAATAGTCATATTAACAATCATAACAACAAGCCAGATAATATTGTACATATTCTATACGTATTACTATTATGAATAATAATCATATGTACTATCAGATCGCGTAAAAATCTAAGTTATCTCTGTGTTTCTCATATTTTCCCGTACACGTATTACGTCCCTTGGCAATGAAATGTCAACAAGTATCATTCTGCGTGCCATAGAGTGCCCGTTTCATTTCTGACTTGTGCATATCTGTTGAAAGTGCGTATACATATGAACAACTTACGGTGGAACGCATTGTTGGCTTGTCATGGCTTGTACATGCAACTTCTGGGCTCACTTGAGAAGCGATTAACGTTGTGTCTTGATACAGGTTTGCTGCAATAATTATAACAATAGTCATATTATCAATCATAACAACAAGCCAGATAATATTGTACATATTCTATACGTATTACTATTATGAATAATAATCATATGTACTATCAGATCGCGTAAAAAATCTAAGTTATCTCTGTGTTTCTCCTATTTTCCCGTACACGTATTACGTCCCTTGGCAATGAAATGTCAACAAGTATCATTCTGCGTGCCATAGAGTGCCCGTTTCATTTCTGATTTGTGCATATCTGTTGAAAGTACGTATACATATGAAAAACTTACGGTGGAACGCATTGTTGGCTTGTCATGGCTTGTACATGCAACTTCTGGGCTCACTTGAGAAGCGATTAACGTTGTGTCTTGATACAGGTTTGCTGCAATAATTATAACAATAGTCATATTAACAATCATAACAACAAGCCAGATAATATTGTACATATTCTATACGTATTACTATTATGAATAATAATCATATGTACTATCAGATCGCGTAAAAATCTAAGTTATCTCTGTGTTTCTCCTATTTTCCCGTACACGTATTACGTCCCTTGGCAATGAAATGTCAACAAGTATCATTCTGCGTGCCATAGAGTGCCCGTTTCATTTCTGACTTGTGCATATCTGTTGAAAATGCGTATACATATGAAAACTTACGGTGGAACGCATTGTTGGCTTGTCATGGCTTGTACATGCAACTTCTGGGCTCACTTGAGAAGCGATTAACGTTGTGTCTTGATACAGGTTTGCTGCAATAATTATAACAATAGTAATATTAACAATCATAACAACAAGCCAGATAATATTGTACATATTCTATACGTATTACTATTATGAATAATAATCATATGTACTATCAGATCGCGTAAAAATCTAAGTTATCTCTGTGTTTCTCCTATTTTCCCGTACACGTATTACGTCCCTTGGCAAATGAAATGTCAACAAGTATCATTCTGCGTGCCATAGAGTGCACGTTTCATTTCTGATGTGTGCATATCTGTTGAAAGTGCGTATACATATGAAAAACTTACGGTGGAACGCATTGTTGGCTTGTCATGGCTTGTACATGCAACTTCTGGGCTCACTTGAGAAGCGATTAACGTTGTGTCTTGATACAGGTTTGCTACAATAATTATAACAATAGTAATATTAACAATCATAACAACAAGCCAGATAATATTGTACATATTCTATACGTATTACTATTATGAATAATAATCATATGTACTATCAGATCGCGTAAAAATCTAAGTTATCTCTGTGTTTCTCCTATTTTCCCGTACACGTATTACGTCCCTTGGCAATGAAATGTCAACAAGTATCATTCTGCGTGCCATAGAGTGCCCGTTTCATTTCTGACTTGTGCATATCTGTTGAAAGTACGTATACATATGAAAAACTTACGGTGGAACGCATTGTTGGCTTGTCATGGCTTGTACATGCAACTTCTGGGCTCACTTGAGAAGCGATTAACGTTGTGTCTTGATACAGGTTTGCTGCAATAATTATAACAATAGTCATATTAACAATCATAACAACAAGCCAGATAATATTGTACATATTCTATACGTATTACTATTATGAATAATAATCATATGTACTATCAGATCGCGTAAAAATCTAAGTTATCTCTGTGTTTCTCCTATTTTCCCGTACACGCATTACGTCCCTTGGCAATGAAATGTCAACAAGTTTCATTCTGCGTGCCATAGAGTGCCCGTTTCATTTCTGACTTGTGCATATCTGTTGAAAATACGTATACATATGAAAAACTTACGGTGGAACGCATTGTTGGCTTGTCATGGCTTGTACATGCAACTTCTGGGCTCACTTGAGAAGCGATTAACGTTGTGTCTTGATACAGGTTTGCTGCAATAATTATAACAATAGTCATATTAACAATCATAACAACAAGCCAGATAATATTGTACTTATTCTATACGTATTACTATTATGAATAATAATCATATGTACCATCAGATCGCGTAAAAATCTAAGTTATCTCTGTGTTTCTCCTATTTTCCCGTACACGTATTACGTCCCTTGGCAATGAAATGTCAACAAGTATCATTCTGCGTGCCATAGAGTGCACGTTTCATTTCTGATGTGTGCATATCTGTTGAAAGTGCGTATACATATGAAAAACTTACGGTGGAACGCATTGTTGGCTTGTCATGGCTTGTACATGCAACTTCTGGGCTCACTTGAGAAGCGATTAACGTTGTGTCTTGATACAGGTTTGCTACAATAATTATAACAATAGTCATATTAACAATCATAACAACAAGCCAGATAATATTGTACATATTCTATACGTATTACTATTATGAATAATAATCATATGTACTATCAGATCGCGTAAAAATCTAAGTTATCTCTGTGTTTCTCCTATTTTCCCGTACACGTATTACGTCCCTTGGCAATGAAATGTCAACAAGTATCATTCTGCGTGCCATAGAGTGCCCGTTTCATTTCTGACTTGTGCATATCTGTTGAAAGTACGTATACATATGAAAACCTTACGGTCGAACGCATTGTTGGCTTGTCATGGCTTGTACATGCAACTTCTGGGCTCACTTGAGAAGCGATTAACGTTGTGTCTTGATACAGGTTTGCTGCAATAATTATAACAATAGTCATATTAACAATCATAACAACAAGCCAGATAATATTGTACATATTATATACGTATTACTATTATGAATAATAATCATATGTACTATCAGAACGCGTAAAAATCTAAGTTATCTCTGTGTTTCTCCTATTTTCCCGTACACGTATTACGTCCCTTGGCAATGAAATGTCAACAAGTATCATTCTGCGTGCCATAGAGTGCCCGTTTCATTTCTGACTTGTGCATATCTGTTGAAAGTGCGTATACATATGAACAACTTACGGTGGAACGCATTGTTGGCTTGTCATGGCTTGTACATGCAACTTCTGGGCTCACTTGAGAAGCGATTAACGTTGTGTCTTGATACAGGTTTGCTGCAATAATTATAACAATAGTCATATTAACAATCATAACAACAAGCCAGATAATATTGTACATATTCTATACGTATTACTATTATGAATAATAATCATATGTACTATCAGATCGCGTAAAAATCTAAGTTATCTCTGTGTTTCTCCTATTTTCCCGTACACGTATTACGTCCCTTGGCAATGCAATGTCAACAAGTATCATTCTGCGTGCCATAGAGTGCACGTTTCATTTCTGATGTGTGCATATCTGTTAAAGTGCGTATACATATGAAAAACTTACGGTGGAACGCATTGTTGGCTTGTCATGGCTTGTACATGCAACTTCTGGGCTCACTTGAGAAGCGATTAACGTTGTGTCTTGATACAGGTTTGCTGCAATAATTATAACAATAGTCATATTAACAATCATAACAACAAGCCAGATAATATTGTACATATTCTATACGTATTACTATTATGAATAATAATCATATGTACTATCAGATCGCGTAAAAATCTAAGTTATCTCTGTGTTTCTCATATTTTCCCGTACACGTATTACGTCCCTTGGCAATGAAATGTCAACAAGTATCATTCTGCGTGCCATAGAGTGCCCGTTTCATTTCTGACTTGTGCATATCTGTTGAAAGTGCGTATACATATGAACAACTTACGGTGGAACGCATTGTTGGCTTGTCATGGCTTGTACATGCAACTTCTGGGCTCACTTGAGAAGCGATTAACGTTGTGTCTTGATACAGGTTTGCTGCAATAATTATAACAATAGTCATATTAACAATCATAACAACAAGCCAGATAATATTGTACATATTCTATACGTATTACTATTATGAATAATAATCATATGTACTATCAGATCGCGTAAAAATCTAAGTTATCTCTGTGTTTCTCCTATTTTCCCGTACACGTATTACGTCCCTTGGCAATGAAATGTCAACAAGTATCATTCTGCGTGCCATAGAGTGCCCGTTTCATTTCTGATTTGTGCATATCTGTTGAAAGTACGTATACATATGAAAAACTTACGGTGGAACGCATTGTTGGCTTGTCATGGCTTGTACATGCAACTTCTGGGCTCACTTGAGAAGCGATTAACGTTGTGTCTTGATACAGGTTTGCTGCAATAATTATAACAATAGTCATATTAACAATCATAACAACAAGCCAGATAATATTGTACATATTCTATACGTATTACTATTATGAATAATAATCATATGTACTATCAGATCGCGTAAAAATCTAAGTTATCTCTGTGTTTCTCCTATTTTCCCGTACACGTATTACGTCCCTTGGCAATGAAATGTCAACAAGTATCATTCTGCGTGCCATAGAGTGCCCGTTTCATTTCTGACTTGTGCATATCTGTTGAAATACGTATACATATGAAAAACTTACGGTGGAACGCATTGTTGGCTTGTCATGGCTTGTACATGCAACTTCTGGGCTCACTTGAGAAGCGATTAACGTTGTGTCTTGATACAGGTTTGCTGCAATAATTATAACAATAGTCATATTAACAATCATAACAACAAGCCAGATAATATTGTACATATTCTATACGTATTACTATTATGAATAATAATCATATGTACTATCAGATCGCGTAAAAATCTAAGTTATCTCTGTGTTTCTCCTATTTTCCCGTACACGTATTACGTCCCTTGGCAATGAAATGTCAACAAGTATCATTCTGCGTGCCATAGAGTGCACGTTTCATTTCTGATGTGTGCATATCTGTTGAAAGTGCGTATACATATGAAAAACTTACGGTGGAACGCATTGTTGGCTTGTCATGGCTTGTACATGCAACTTCTGGGCTCACTTGAGAAGCGATTAACGTTGTGTCTTGATACAGGTTTGCTACAATAATTATAACAATAGTCATATTAACAATCATAACAACAAGCCAGATAATATTGTACATATTCTATACGTATTACTATTATGAATAATAATCATATGTACTATCAGATCGCGTAAAAATCTAAGTTATCTCTGTGTTTCTCCTATTTTCCCGTACACGTATTACGTCCCTTGGCAATGCAATGTCAACAAGTATCATTCTGCGTGCCATAGAGTGCACGTTTCATTTCTGATGTGTGCATATCTGTTAAAAGTGCGTATACATATGAAAAACTTACGGTGGAACGCATTGTTGGCTTGTCATGGCTTGTACATGCAACTTCTGGGCTCACTTGAGAAGCGATTAACGTTGTGTCTTGATACAGGTTTGCTGCAATAATTATAACAATAGTCATATTAACAATCATAACAACAAGCCAGATAATATTGTACATATTCTATACGTATTACTATTATGAATAATAATCATATGTACTATCAGATCGCGTAAAAATCTAAGTTATCTCTGTGTTTCTCATATTTTCCCGTACACGTATTACGTCCCTTGGCAATGAAATGTCAACAAGTATCATTCTGCGTGCCATAGAGTGCCCGTTTCATTTCTGACTTGTGCATATCTGTTGAAAGTGCGTATACATATGAACAACTTACGGTGGAACGCATTGTTGGCTTGTCATGGCTTGTACATGCAACTTCTGGGCTCACTTGAGAAGCGATTAACGTTGTGTCTTGATACAGGTTTGCTGCAATAATTATAACAATAGTCATATTATCAATCATAACAACAAGCCAGATAATATTGTACATATTCTATACGTATTACTATTATGAATAATAATCATATGTACTATCAGATCGCGTAAAAATCTAAGTTATCTCTGTGTTTCTCCTATTTTCCCGTACACGTATTACGTCCCTTGGCAATGAAATGTCAACAAGTATCATTCTGCGTGCCATAGAGTGCCCGTTTCATTTCTGATTTGTGCATATCTGTTGAAAGTACGTATACATATGAAAAACTTACGGTGGAACGCATTGTTGGCTTGTCATGGCTTGTACATGCAACTTCTGGGCTCACTTGAGAAGCGATTAACGTTGTGTCTTGATACAGGTTTGCTGCAATAATTATAACAATAGTCATATTAACAATCATAACAACAAGCCAGATAATATTGTACATATTCTATACGTATTACTATTATGAATAATAATCATATGTACTATCAGATCGCGTAAAAATCTAAGTTATCTCTGTGTTTCTCCTATTTTCCCGTACACGTATTACGTCCCTTGGCAATGAAATGTCAACAAGTATCATTCTGCGTGCCATAGAGTGCCCGTTTCATTTCTGACTTGTGCATATCTGTTGAAAATACGTATACATATGAAAAACTTACGGTGGAACGCATTGTTGGCTTGTCATGGCTTGTACATGCAACTTCTGGGCTCACTTGAGAAGCGATTAACGTTGTGTCTTGATACAGGTTTGCTGCAATAATTATAACAATAGTCATATTAACAATCATAACAACAAGCCAGATAATATTGTACATATTCTATACGTATTACTATTATGAATAATAATCATATGTACTATCAGATCGCGTAAAAATCTAAGTTATCTCTGTGTTTCTCCTATTTTCCCGTACACGTATTACGTCCCTTGGCAATGAAATGTCAACAAGTATCATTCTGCGTGCCATAGAGTGCACGTTTCATTTCTGATGTGTGCATATCTGTTGAAAGTGCGTATACATATGAAAAACTTACGGTGGAACGCATTGTTGGCTTGTCATGGCTTGTACATGCAACTTCTGGGCTCACTTGAGAAGCGATTAACGTTGTGTCTTGATACAGGTTTGCTACAATAATTATAACAATAGTCATATTAACAATCATAACAACAAGCCAGATAATATTGTACATATTCTATACGTATTACTATTATGAATAATAATCATATGTACTATCAGATCGCGTAAAAATCTAAGTTATCTCTGTGTTTCTCCTATTTTCCCGTACACGTATTACGTCCCTTGGCAATGAAATGTCAACAAGTATCATTCTGCGTGCCATAGAGTGCCCGTTTCATTTCTGACTTGTGCATATCTGTTGAAAGTACGTATACATATGAAAAACTTACGGTGGAACGCATTGTTGGCTTGTCATGGCTTGTACATGCAACTTCTGGGCTCACTTGAGAAGCGATTAACGTTGTGTCTTGATACAGGTTTGCTGCAATAATTATAACAATAGTCATATTAACAATCATAACAACAAGCCAGATAATATTGTACATATTCTATACGTATTACTATTATGAATAATAATCATATGTACTATCAGATCGCGTAAAAATCTAAGTTATCTCTGTGTTTCTCATATTTTCACGTACACGTATTACGTCCCTTGGCAATGAAATGTCAACAAGTATCATTCTGCGTGCCATAGAGTGCCCGTTTCATTTCTGATGTGTGCATATCTGTTGAAAGTGCGTATACATATGAACAACTTACGGTGGAACGCATTGTTGGCTTGTCATGGCTTGTACATGCAACTTCTGGGCTCACTTGAGAAGCGATTAACGTTGTGTCTTGATACAGGTTTGCTGCAATAATTATAACAATAGTCATATTAACAATCATAACAACAAGCCAGATAATATTGTACATATTCTATACGTATTACTATTATGAATAATAATCATATGTACTATCAGATCGCGTAAAAATCTAAGTTATCTCTGTGTTTCTCATATTTTCCCGTACACGTATTACGTCCCTTGGCAATGAAATGTCAACAAGTATCATTCTGCGTGCCATAGAGTGCCCGTTTCATTTCTGATGTGTGCATATCTGTTGAAAGTGCGTATACATATAAACAACTTACGGTGGAACGCATTGTTGGCTTGTCATGGCTTGTACATGCAACTTCTGGGCTCACTTGAGAAGCGATTAACGTTATGTCTTGATACAGGTTTGCTGCAATAATTATAAAAATAGTCATATTAACAATCATAACAACAAGCCAGATAATATTGTACATATTCTATACGTATTACTATTATGAATAATAATCATATGTACTATCAGATCGCGTAAAAATCTAAGTTATCTCTGTGTTTCTCCTATTTTCAGGTACACGTATTACGTCCCTTGGCAATGAAATGTCAACAAGTATCATTCTGCGTGCCATAGAGTGCCCGTTTCATTTCTGACTTGTGCATATCTGTTGAAAGTACGTATACATATGAAAAACTTACGGTGGAACGCATTGTTGGCTTGTCATGGCTTGTACATGCAACTTCTGGGCTCACTTGAGAAGCGATTAACGTTGTGTCTTGATACAGGTTTGCTGCAATAATTATAACAATAGTCATATTAACAATCATAACAACAAGCCAGATAATATTGTACATATTCTATACGTATTACTATTATGAATAATAATCATATGTACTATCAGATCGCGTAAAAATCTAAGTTATCTCTGTGTTTCTCCTATTTTCCCGTACACGTATTACGTCCCTTGGCAATGAAATGTCAACAAGTATCATTCTGCGTGCCATAGAGTGCCCGTTTCATTTCTGACTTGTGCATATCTGTTGAAAATACGTATACATATGAAAAACTTACGGTGGAACGCATTGTTGGCTTGTCATGGCTTGTACATGCAACTTCTGGGCTCACTTGAGAAGCGATTAACGTTGTGTCTTGATACAGGTTTGCTGCAATAATTATAACAATAGTCATATTAACAATCATAACAACAAGCCAGATAATATTGTACATATTCTATACGTATTACTATTATGAATAATAATCATATGTACTATCAGATCGCGTAAAAATCTAAGTTATCTCTGTGTTTCTCCTATTTTCCCGTACACGTATTACGTCCCTTGGCAATGAAATGTCAACAAGTATCATTCTGCGTGCCATAGAGTGCCCGTTTCATTTCTGATGTGTGCATATCTGTTGAAAGTGCGTATACATATAAACAACTTACGGTGGAACGCATTGTTGGCTTGTCATGGCTTGTACATGCAACTTCTGGGCTCACTTGAGAAGCGATTAACGTTGTGTCTTGATACAGGTTTGCTGCAATAATTATAACAATAGTCATATTAACAATCATAACAACAAGCCAGATAATATTGTACATATTCTATACGTATTACTATTATGAATAATAATCATATGTACTATCAGATCGCGTAAAAATCTAAGTTATCTCTGTGTTTCTCCTATTTTCCCGTACACGTATTACGTCCCTTGGCAATGAAATGTCAACAAGTATCATTCTGCGTGCCATAGAGTGCACGTTTCATTTCTGATGTGTGCATATCTGTTGAAAGTACGTATACATATGAAAAACTTACGGTCGAACGCATTGTTGGCTTGTCATGGCTTGTACATGCAACTTCTGGGCTCACTTGAAAAGCGATTAACGTTGTGTCTTGATACAGGTTTGCTGCAATAATTATAACAATAGTCATATTAACAATCATAACAACAAGCCAGATAATATTGAACATATTCTATACGTATTACTATTATTAATAATAATCATATGTACTATCAGATCGCGTAAAAATCTAAGTTATCTCTGTGTTTCTCCTATTTTCCCGTACACGTATTACGTCCCTTGGCAATGAAATGTCAACAAGTATCATTCTGCGTGCCATAGAGTGCCCGTTTCATTTCTGACTTGTGCATATCTGTTGAAAGTACGTATACATATGAAAAACTTACGGTGGAACGCATTGTTGGCTTGTCATGGCTTGTACATGCAACTTCTGGGCTCACTTGAGAAGCGATTAACGTTGTGTCTTGATACAGGTTTGCTGCAATAATTATAACAATAGTCATATTAACAATCATAACAACAAGCCAGATAATATTGTACATATTCTATACGTATTACTATTATGAATAATAATCATATGTACTATCAGATCGCGTAAAAATCTAAGTTATCTCTGTGTTTCTCCTATTTTCCCGTACACGCATTACGTCCCTTGGCAATGAAATGTCAACAAGTTTCATTCTGCGTGCCATAGAGTGCCCGTTTCATTTCTGACTTGTGCATATCTGTTGAAAATACGTATACATATGAAAAACTTACGGTGGAACGCATTGTTGGCTTGTCATGGCTTGTACATGCAACTTCTGGGCTCACTTGAGAAGCGATTAACGTTGTGTCTTGATACAGGTTTGCTGCAATAATTATAACAATAGTCATATTAACAATCATAACAACAAGCCAGATAATATTGTACTTATTCTATACGTATTACTATTATGAATAATAATCATATGTACCATCAGATCGCGTAAAAATCTAAGTTATCTCTGTGTTTCTCCTATTTTCCCGTACACGTATTACGTCCCTTGGCAATGAAATGTCAACAAGTATCATTCTGCGTGCCATAGAGTGCACGTTTCATTTCTGATGTGTGCATATCTGTTGAAAGTGCGTATACATATGAAAAACTTACGGTGGAACGCATTGTTGGCTTGTCATGGCTTGTACATGCAACTTCTGGGCTCACTTGAGAAGCGATTAACGTTGTGTCTTGATACAGGTTTGCTACAATAATTATAACAATAGTCATATTAACAATCATAACAACAAGCCAGATAATATTGTACATATTCTATACGTATTACTATTATGAATAATAATCATATGTACTATCAGATCGCGTAAAAATCTAAGTTATCTCTGTGTTTCTCCTATTTTCCCGTACACGTATTACGTCCCTTGGCAATGAAATGTCAACAAGTATCATTCTGCGTGCCATAGAGTGCCCGTTTCATTTCTGACTTGTGCATATCTGTTGAAAGTACGTATACATATGAAAACCTTACGGTCGAACGCATTGTTGGCTTGTCATGGCTTGTACATGCAACTTCTGGGCTCACTTGAGAAGCGATTAACGTTGTGTCTTGATACAGGTTTGCTGCAATAATTATAACAATAGTCATATTAACAATCATAACAACAAGCCAGATAATATTGTACATATTATATACGTATTACTATTATGAATAATAATCATATGTACTATCAGAACGCGTAAAAATCTAAGTTATCTCTGTGTTTCTCCTATTTTCCCGTACACGTATTACGTCCCTTGGCAATGAAATGTCAACAAGTATCATTCTGCGTGCCATAGAGTGCCCGTTTCATTTCTGACTTGTGCATATCTGTTGAAAGTGCGTATACATATGAACAACTTACGGTGGAACGCATTGTTGGCTTGTCATGGCTTGTACATGCAACTTCTGGGCTCACTTGAGAAGCGATTAACGTTGTGTCTTGATACAGGTTTGCTGCAATAATTATAACAATAGTCATATTAACAATCATAACAACAAGCCAGATAATATTGTACATATTCTATACGTATTACTATTATGAATAATAATCATATGTACTATCAGATCGCGTAAAAATCTAAGTTATCTCTGTGTTTCTCCTATTTTCCCGTACACGTATTACGTCCCTTGGCAATGCAATGTCAACAAGTATCATTCTGCGTGCCATAGAGTGCACGTTTCATTTCTGATGTGTGCATATCTGTTAAAAGTGCGTATACATATGAAAAACTTACGGTGGAACGCATTGTTGGCTTGTCATGGCTTGTACATGCAACTTCTGGGCTCACTTGAGAAGCGATTAACGTTGTGTCTTGATACAGGTTTGCTGCAATAATTATAACAATAGTCATATTAACAATCATAACAACAAGCCAGATAATATTGTACATATTCTATACGTATTACTATTATGAATAATAATCATATGTACTATCAGATCGCGTAAAAATCTAAGTTATCTCTGTGTTTCTCCTATTTTCCCGTACACGTATTACGTCCCTTGGCAATGAAATGTCAACAAGTATCATTCTGCGTGCCATAGAGTGCACGTTTCATTTCTGATGTGTGCATATCTGTTGAAAGTACGTATACATATGAAAAACTTACGGTGGAACGCATTGTTGGCTTGTCATGGCTTGTACATGCAACTTCTGGGCTCACTTGAAAAGCGATTAACGTTGTGTCTTGATACAGGTTTGCTGCAATAATTATAACAATAGTCATATTAACAATCATAACAACAAGCCAGATAATATTGAACATATTCTATACGTATTACTATTATTAATAATAATCATATGTACTATCAGATCGCGTAAAAATCTAAGTTATCTCTGTGTTTCTCCTATTTTCCCGTACACGTATTACGTCCCTTGGCAATGAAATGTCAACAAGTATCATTCTGCGTGCCATAGAGTGCCCGTTTCATTTCTGACTTGTGCATATCTGTTGAAAGTACGTATACATATGAAAAACTTACGGTGGAACGCATTGTTGGCTTGTCATGGCTTGTACATGCAACTTCTGGGCTCACTTGAGAAGCGATTAACGTTGTGTCTTGATACAGGTTTGCTGCAATAATTATAACAATAGTCATATTAACAATCATAACAACAAGCCAGATAATATTGTACATATTCTATACGTATTACTATTATGAATAATAATCATATGTACTATCAGATCGCGTAAAAATCTAAGTTATCTCTGTGTTTCTCCTATTTTCCCGTACACGCATTACGTCCCTTGGCAATGAAATTTCAACAAGTTTCATTCTGCGTGCCATAGAGTGCCCGTTTCATTTCTGACTTGTGCATATCTGTTGAAAATACGTATACATATGAAAAACTTACGGTGGAACGCATTGTTGGCTTGTCATGGCTTGTACATGCAACTTCTGGGCTCACTTGAGAAGCGATTAACGTTGTGTCTTGATACAGGTTTGCTGCAATAATTATAACAATAGTCATATTAACAATCATAACAACAAGCCAGATAATATTGTACTTATTCTATACGTATTACTATTATGAATAATAATCATATGTACCATCAGATCGCGTAAAAATCTAAGTTATCTCTGTGTTTCTCCTATTTTCCCGTACACGTATTACGTCCCTTGGCAATGAAATGTCAACAAGTATCATTCTGCGTGCCATAGAGTGCACGTTTCATTTCTGATGTGTGCATATCTGTTGAAAGTGCGTATACATATGAAAAACTTACGGTGGAACGCATTGTTGGCTTGTCATGGCTTGTACATGCAACTTCTGGGCTCACTTGAGAAGCGATTAACGTTGTGTCTTGATACAGGTTTGCTACAATAATTATAACAATAGTCATATTAACAATCATAACAACAAGCCAGATAATATTGTACATATTCTATACGTATTACTATTATGAATAATAATCATATGTACTATCAGATCGCGTAAAAATCTAAGTTATCTCTGTGTTTCTCCTATTTTCCCGTACACGTATTACGTCCCTTGGCAATGAAATGTCAACAAGTATCATTCTGCGTGCCATAGAGTGCCCGTTTCATTTCTGACTTGTGCATATCTGTTGAAAGTACGTATACATATGAAAACCTTACGGTCGAACGCATTGTTGGCTTGTCATGGCTTGTACATGCAACTTCTGGGCTCACTTGAGAAGCGATTAACGTTGTGTCTTGATACAGGTTTGCTGCAATAATTATAACAATAGTCATATTAACAATCATAACAACAAGCCAGATAATATTGTACATATTATATACGTATTACTATTATGAATAATAATCATATGTACTATCAGAACGCGTAAAAATCTAAGTTATCTCTGTGTTTCTCCTATTTTCCCGTACACGTATTACGTCCCTTGGCAATGAAATGTCAACAAGTATCATTCTGCGTGCCATAGAGTGCCCGTTTCATTTCTGACTTGTGCATATCTGTTGAAAGTGCGTATACATATGAACAACTTACGGTGGAACGCATTGTTGGCTTGTCATGGCTTGTACATGCAACTTCTGGGCTCACTTGAGAAGCGATTAACGTTGTGTCTTGATACAGGTTTGCTGCAATAATTATAACAATAGTCATATTAACAATCATAACAACAAGCCAGATAATATTGTACATATTCTATACGTATTACTATTATGAATAATAATCATATGTACTATCAGATCGCGTAAAAATCTAAGTTATCTCTGTGTTTCTCCTATTTTCCCGTACACGTATTACGTCCCTTGGCAATGCAATGTCAACAAGTATCATTCTGCGTGCCATAGAGTGCACGTTTCATTTCTGATGTGTGCATATCTGTTAAAAGTGCGTATACATATGAAAAACTTACGGTGGAACGCATTGTTGGCTTGTCATGGCTTGTACATGCAACTTCTGGGCTCACTTGAGAAGCGATTAACGTTGTGTCTTGATACAGGTTTGCTGCAATAATTATAACAATAGTCATATTAACAATCATAACAACAAGCCAGATAATATTGTACATATTCTATACGTATTACTATTATGAATAATAATCATATGTACTATCAGATCGCGTAAAAATCTAAGTTATCTCTGTGTTTCTCATATTTTCCCGTACACGTATTACGTCCCTTGGCAATGAAATGTCAACAAGTATCATTCTGCGTGCCATAGAGTGCCCGTTTCATTTCTGACTTGTGCATATCTGTTGAAAGTGCGTATACATATGAACAACTTACGGTGGAACGCATTGTTGGCTTGTCATGGCTTGTACATGCAACTTCTGGGCTCACTTGAGAAGCGATTAACGTTGTGTCTTGATACAGGTTTGCTGCAATAATTATAACAATAGTCATATTATCAATCATAACAACAAGCCAGATAATATTGTACATATTCTATACGTATTACTATTATGAATAATAATCATATGTACTATCAGATCGCGTAAAAATCTAAGTTATCTCTGTGTTTCTCCTATTTTCCCGTACACGTATTACGTCCCTTGGCAATGAAATGTCAACAAGTATCATTCTGCGTGCCATAGAGTGCCCGTTTCATTTCTGATTTGTGCATATCTGTTGAAAGTACGTATACATATGAAAAACTTACGGTGGAACGCATTGTTGGCTTGTCATGGCTTGTACATGCAACTTCTGGGCTCACTTGAGAAGCGATTAACGTTGTGTCTTGATACAGGTTTGCTGCAATAATTATAACAATAGTCATATTAACAATCATAACAACAAGCCAGATAATATTGTACATATTCTATACGTATTACTATTATGAATAATAATCATATGTACTATCAGATCGCGTAAAAATCTAAGTTATCTCTGTGTTTCTCCTATTTTCCCGTACACGTATTACGTCCCTTGGCAATGAAATGTCAACAAGTATCATTCTGCGTGCCATAGAGTGCCCGTTTCATTTCTGACTTGTGCATATCTGTTGAAAATACGTATACATATGAAAAACTTACGGTGGAACGCATTGTTGGCTTGTCATGGCTTGTACATGCAACTTCTGGGCTCACTTGAGAAGCGATTAACGTTGTGTCTTGATACAGGTTTGCTGCAATAATTATAACAATAGTCATATTAACAATCATAACAACAAGCCAGATAATATTGTACATATTCTATACGTATTACTATTATGAATAATAATCATATGTACTATCAGATCGCGTAAAAATCTAAGTTATCTCTGTGTTTCTCCTATTTTCCCGTACACGTATTACGTCCCTTGGCAATGAAATGTCAACAAGTATCATTCTGCGTGCCATAGAGTGCACGTTTCATTTCTGATGTGTGCATATCTGTTGAAAGTGCGTATACATATGAAAAACTTACGGTGGAACGCATTGTTGGCTTGTCATGGCTTGTCATGCAACTTCTGGGCTCACTTGAGAAGCGATTAACGTTGTGTCTTGATACAGGTTTGCTACAATAATTATAACAATAGTCATATTAACAATCATAACAACAAGCCAGATAATATTGTACATATTCTATACGTATTACTATTATGAATAATAATCATATGTACTATCAGATCGCGTAAAAATCTAAGTTATCTCTGTGTTTCTCCTATTTTCCCGTACACGTATTACGTCCCTTGGCAATGAAATGTCAACAAGTATCATTCTGCGTGCCATAGAGTGCACGTTTCATTTCTGATGTGTGCATATCTGTTGAAAGTGCGTATACATATGAAAAACTTACGGTGGAACGCATTGTTGGCTTGTCATGGCTTGTACATGCAACTTCTGGGCTCACTTGAGAAGCGATTAACGTTGTGTCTTGATACAGGTTTGCTACAATAATTATAACAATAGTCATATTAACAATCATAACAACAAGCCAGATAATATTGTACATATTCTATACGTATTACTATTATGAATAATAATCATATGTACTATCAGATCGCGTAAAAATCTAAGTTATCTCTGTGTTTCTCCTATTTTCCCGTACACGTATTACGTCCCTTGGCAATGAAATGTCAACAAGTATCATTCTGCGTGCCATAGAGTGCCCGTTTCATTTCTGACTTGTGCATATCTGTTGAAAGTACGTATACATATGAACAACTTACGGTGGAACGCATTGTTGGCTTGTCATGGCTTGTACATGCAACTTCTGGGCTCACTTGAGAAGCGATTAACGTTGTGTCTTGATACAGGTTTGCTGCAATAATTATAACAATAGTCATATTAACAATCATAACAACAAGCCAGATAATATTGTACATATTCTATACGTATTACTATTATGAATAATAATCATATGTACTATCAGATCGCGTAAAAAATCTAAGTTATCTCTGTGTTTCTCATATTTTCCCGTACACGTATTACGTCCCTTGGCAATGAAATGTCAACAAGTATCATTCTGCGTGCCATAGAGTGCCCGTTTCATTTCTGACTTGTGCATATCTGTTGAAAGTACGTATACATATGAAAAACTTACGGTGGAACGCATTGTTGGCTTGTCATGGCTTGTACATGCAACTTCTGGGCTCACTTGAGAAGCGATTAACGTTGTGTCTTGATACAGGTTTGCTACAATAATTATAACAATAGTCATATTAACAATCATAACAACAAGCCAGATAATATTGTACATATTCTATACGTATTACTATTATGAATAATAATCATATGTACTATCAGATCGCGTAAAAATCTAAGTTATCTCTGTGTTTCTCCTATTTTCCCGTACACGTATTACGTCCCTTGGCAATGAAATGTCAACAAGTATCATTCTGCGTGCCATAGAGTGCCCGTTTCATTTCTGACTTGTGCATATCTGTTGAAAGTACGTATACATATGAAAACCTTACTGGCTTGTCATGGCTTGTACATGCAACTTCTGGGCTCACTTGAGAAGCGATTAACGTTGTGTCTTGATACAGGTTTGCTGCAATAATTATAACAATAGTCATATTAACAATCATAACAACAATCCAGATAATATTGTACATATTCTATACGTATTACTATTATGAATAATAATCATATGTACTATCAGATCGCGTAAAAATCTAAGTTATCTCTGTGTTTCTCCTATTTTCCCGTAAACGTATTACGTCCCTTGGCAATGAAATGTCAACAAGTATCATTCTGCGTGCCATAGAGTGCACGTTTCATTTCTGATGTGTGCATATCTGTTGAAAGTGCGTATACATATGAACAACTTACGGTGGAACGCATTGTTGGCTTGTCATGGCTTGTACATGCAACTTCTGGGCTCACTTGAGAAGCGATTAACGTTGTGTCTTGATACAGGTTTGCTGCAATAATTATAACAATAGTCATATTAACAATCATAACAACAAGCCAGATAATATTGTACATATTCTATACGTATTACTATTATGAATACTAATCATATGTACTATCAGATCGCGTAAAAATCTAAGTTATCTCTGTGTTTCCCCTATTTTCCCGTACACGTATTACGTCCCTTGGCAATGAAATGTCAACAAGTATCATTCTTCGTGCCATAGAGTGCCCGTTTCATTTCTGACTTGTGCATATCTGTTGAAAGTACGTATACATATGAAAACCTTACGGTGGAACGCATTGTTGGCTTGTCATGGCTTGTACATGCAACTTCTGGGCTCACTTGAGAAGCGATTAACGTTGTGTCTTGATACAGGTTTGCTGCAATAATTATAACAATAGTCATATTAACAATCATAACAACAATCCAGATAATATTGTACATATTCTATACGTATTACTATTATGAATAATAATCATATGTACTATCAGATCGCGTAAAAATCTAAGTTATCTCTGTGTTTCTCCTATTTTCCCGTACACGTATTACGTCCCTTGGCAATGAAATGTCAACAAGTATCATTCTGCGTGCCATAGAGTGCACGTTTCATTTCTGATGTGTGCATATCTGTTGAAAGTGCGTATGCATATGAAAAACTTACGGTGGAACGCATTGTTGGCTTGTCATGGCTTGTACATGCAACTTCTGGGCTCACTTGAGAAGCGATTAACGTTGTGTCTTGATACAGGTTTGCTACAATAATTATAACAATAGTCATATTAACAATCATAACAACAAGCCAGATAATATTGTACATATTCTATACGTATTACTATTATGAATAATAATCATATGTACTATCAGATCGCGTAAAAATCTAAGTTATCTCTGTGTTTCTCCTATTTTCCCGTACACGTATTACGTCCCTTGGCAATGAAATGTCAACAAGTATCATTCTGCGTGCCATAGAGTGCCCGTTTCATTTCTGACTTGTGCATATCTGTTGAAAGTACGTATACATATGAAAACCTTACGGTGGAACGCATTGTTGGCTTGTCATGGCTTGTACATGCAACTTCTGGGCTCACTTGAGAAGCGATTAACGTTGTGTCTTGATACAGGTTTGCTGCAATAATTATAACAATAGTCATATTAACAATCATAACAACAAGCCAGATAATATTGTACATATTCTATACGTATTACTATTATGAATAATAATCATATGTACTATCAGATCGCGTAAAAATCTAAGTTATCTCTGTGTTTCTCCTATTTTCCCGTACACGTATTACGTCCCTTGGCAATGAAATGTCAACAAGTATCATTCTGCGTGCCATAGAGTGCCCGTTTCATTTCTGACTTGTGCATATCTGTTGAAAGTACGTATACATATGAAAAACTTACGGTGGAACGCATTGTTGGCTTGTCATGGCTTGTACATGCAACTTCTGGGCTCACTTTAGAAGCGATTAACGTTGTGTCTTGATACAGGTTTGCTGCAATAATTATAACAATAGTCATATTAACAATCATAACAACAAGCCAGATAATATTGTACATAAAATTATTCTATACGTATTACTATTATGAATAATAATCATATGTACTATCAGATCGCGTAAAAATCTAAGTTATCTCTGTGTTTCTCCTATTTTCCCGTACACGTATTACGTCCCTTGGCAATGAAATGTCAACAAGTATCATTCTGCGTGCCATAGAGTGCACGTTTCATTTCTGATGTGTGCATATCTGTTGAAAGTGCGTATACATATGAACAACTTACGGTGGAACGCATTGTTGGCTTGTCATGGCTTGTACATGCAACTTCTGGGCTCACTTGAGAAGCGATTAACGTTGTGTCTTGATACAGGTTTGCTGCAATAATTATAACAATAGTCATATTAACAATCATAACAACAAGCCAGATAATATTGTACATATTCTATACGTATTACTATTATGAATAATAATCATATGTACTATCAGATCGCGTAAAAATCTAAGTTATCTCTGTGTTTCCCCTATTTTCCCGTACACGTATTACGTCCCTTGGCAATGAAATGTCAACAAGTATCATTCTTCGTGCCATAGAGTGCCCGTTTCATTTCTGACTTGTGCATATCTGTTGAAAGTACGTATACATATGAAAACCTTACTGGCTTGTCATGGCTTGTACATGCAACTTCTGGGCTCACTTGAGAAGCGATTAACGTTGTGTCTTGATACAGGTTTGCTGCAATAATTATAACAATAGTCATATTAACAATCATAACAACAAGCCAGATAATATTGTACATATTCTATACGTATTACTATTATGAATAATAATCATATGTACTATCAGAACGCGTAAAAATCTAAGTTATCTCTGTGTTTCTCCTATTTTCCCGTACACGTATTACGTCCCTTGGCAATGAAATGTCAACAAGTATCATTCTGCGTGCCATAGAGTGCCCGTTTCATTTCTGACTTGTGCATATCTGTTGAAAGTACGTATACATATGAAAAACTTACGGTGGAACGCATTGTTGGCTTGTCATGGCTTGTACATGCAACTTCTGGGCTCACTTTAGAAGCGATTAACGTTGTGTCTTGATACAGGTTTGCTGCAATAATTATAACAATAGTCATATTAACAATCATAACAACAAGCCAGATAATATTGTACATAAAATTATTCTATACGTATTACTATTATGAATAATAATCATATGTACTATCAGATCGCGTAAAAATCTAAGTTATCTCT
This sequence comes from Cyrtodaria siliqua, assembly GCA_037043455.1. NCBI lineage: Eukaryota > Metazoa > Mollusca > Bivalvia > Adapedonta > Hiatellidae > Cyrtodaria > Cyrtodaria siliqua. The sequence continues at coordinate 23,526 of JAWPHD010021733.1, forward strand.
GTGTTTCTCCTATTTTCCCGTACACGTATTACGTCCCTTGGCAATGAAATGTCAACAAGTATCATTCTACGTGCCATAGAGTGCACGTTTCATTTCTGATGTGTGCATATCTGTTGAAAGTGCGTATACATATGAACAACTTACGGTGGAACGCATTGTTGGCTTGTCATGGCTTGTACATGCAACTTCTGGGCTCACTTGAGAAGCGATTAACGTTGTGTCTTGATACAGGTTTGCTGCAATAATTATAACAATAGTCATATTAACAATCATAACAACAAGCCAGATAATATTGTACATATTCTATACGTATTACTATTATGAATAATAATCATATGTACTATCAGATCGCGTAAAAATCTAAGTTATCTCTGTGTTTCTCCTATTTTCCCGTACACGTATTACGTCCCTTGGCAATGAAATGTCAACAAGTATCATTCTGCGTGCCATAGAGTGCCCGTTTCATTTCTGACTTGTGCATATCTGTTGAAAGTACGTATACATATGAAAAACTTACGGTGGAACGCATTGTTGGCTTGTCATGGCTTGTACATGCAACTTCTGGGCTCACTTTAGAAGCGATTAACGTTGTGTCTTGATACAGGTTTGCTGCAATAATTATAACAATAGTCATATTAACAATCATAACAACAAGCCAGATAATATTGTACATAAAATTATTCTATACGTATTACTATTATGAATAATAATCATATGTACTATCAGATCGCGTAAAAATCTAAGTTATCTCTGTGTTTCTCCTATTTTCCCGTACACGTATTACGTCCCTTGGCAATGAAATGTCAACAAGTATCATTCTGCGTGCCATAGAGTGCACGTTTCATTTCTGATGTGTGCATATCTGTTGAAAGTGCGTATACATATGAACAACTTACGGTGGAACGCATTGTTGGCTTGTCATGGCTTGTACATGCAACTTCTGGGCTCACTTGAGAAGCGATTAACGTTGTGTCTTGATACAGGTTTGCTGCAATAATTATAACAATAGTCATATTAACAATCATAACAACAAGCCAGATAATATTGTACATATTCTATACGTATTACTATTATGAATAATAATCATATGTACTATCAGATCGCGTAAAAATCTAAGTTATCTCTGTGTTTCCCCTATTTTCCCGTACACGTATTACGTCCCTTGGCAATGAAATGTCAACAAGTATCATTCTTCGTGCCATAGAGTGCCCGTTTCATTTCTGACTTGTGCATATCTGTTGAAAGTACGTATACATATGAAAACCTTACTGGCTTGTCATGGCTTGTACATGCAACTTCTGGGCTCACTTGAGAAGCGATTAACGTTGTGTCTTGATACAGGTTTGCTGCAATAATTATAACAATAGTCATATTAACAATCATAACAACAAGCCAGATAATATTGTACATATTCTATACGTATTACTATTATGAATAATAATCATATGTACTATCAGAACGCGTAAAAATCTAAGTTATCTCTGTGTTTCTCCTATTTTCCCGTACACGTATTACGTCCCTTGGCAATGAAATGTCAACAAGTATCATTCTGCGTGCCATAGAGTGCCCGTTTCATTTCTGACTTGTGCATATCTGTTGAAAGTACGTATACATATGAAAAACTTACGGTGGAACGCATTGTTGGCTTGTCATGGCTTGTACATGCAACTTCTGGGCTCACTTTAGAAGCGATTAACGTTGTGTCTTGATACAGGTTTGCTGCAATAATTATAACAATAGTCATATTAACAATCATAACAACAAGCCAGATAATATTGTACATAAAATTATTCTATACGTATTACTATTATGAATAATAATCATATGTACTATCAGATCGCGTAAAAATCTAAGTTATCTCTGTGTTTCTCCTATTTTCCCGTACACGTATTACGTCCCTTGGCAATGAAATGTCAACAAGTATCATTCTACGTGCCATAGAGTGCACGTTTCATTTCTGATGTGTGCATATCTGTTGAAAGTGCGTATACATATGAACAACTTACGGTGGAACGCATTGTTGGCTTGTCATGGCTTGTACATGCAACTTCTGGGCTCACTTGAGAAGCGATTAACGTTGTGTCTTGATACAGGTTTGCTGCAATAATTATAACAATAGTCATATTAACAATCATAACAACAAGCCAGATAATATTGTACATATTCTATACGTATTACTATTATGAATAATAATCATATGTACTATCAGATCGCGTAAAAATCTAAGTTATCTCTGTGTTTCCCCTATTTTCCCGTACACGTATTACGTCCCTTGGCAATGAAATGTCAACAAGTATCATTCTTCGTGCCATAGAGTGCCCGTTTCATTTCTGACTTGTGCATATCTGTTGAAAGTACGTATACATATGAAAACCTTACTGGCTTGTCATGGCTTGTACATGCAACTTCTGGGCTCACTTGAGAAGCGATTAACGTTGTGTCTTGATACAGGTTTGCTGCAATAATTATAACAATAGTCATATTAACAATCATAACAACAATCCAGATAATATTGTACATATTCTATACGTATTACTATTATGAATAATAATCATATGTACTATCAGATCGCGTAAAAATCTAAGTTATCTCTGTGTTTCTCCTATTTTCCCGTACACGTATTACGTCCCTTGGCAATGAAATGTCAACAAGTATCATTCTGCGTGCCATAGAGTGCACGTTTCATTTCTGATGTGTGCATATCTGTTGAAAGTGCGTATACATATGAACAACTTACGGTGGAACGCATTGTTGGCTTGTCATGGCTTGTACATGCAACTTCTGGGCTCACTTGAGAAGCGATTAACGTTGTGTCTTGATACAGGTTTGCTGCAATAATTATAACAATAGTCATATTAACAATCATAACAACAAGCCAGATAATATTGTACATATTCTATACGTATTACTATTATGAATAATAATCATATGTACTATCAGATCGCGTAAAAATCTAAGTTATCTCTGTGTTTCCCCTATTTTCCCGTACACGTATTACGTCCCTTGGCAATGAAATGTCAACAAGTATCATTCTTCGTGCCATAGAGTGCCCGTTTCATTTCTGACTTGTGCATATCTGTTGAAAGTACGTATACATATGAAAACCTTACGGTGGAACGCATTGTTGGCTTGTCATGGCTTGTACATGCAACTTCTGGGCTCACTTGAGAAGCGATTAACGTTGTGTCTTGATACAGGTTTGCTGCAATAATTATAACAATAGTCATATTAACAATCATAACAACAATCCAGATAATATTGTACATATTCTATACGTATTACTATTATGAATAATAATCATATGTACTATCAGATCGCGTAAAAATCTAAGTTATCTCTGTGTTTCTCCTATTTTCCCGTACACGTATTACGTCCCTTGGCAATGAAATGTCAACAAGTATCATTCTGCGTGCCATAATGTGCCCGTTTCATTTCTGACTTGTGCATATCTGTTGAAAGTACGTATACATATGAAAAACTTACGGTGGAACGCATTGTTGGCTTGTCATGGCTTGTACATGCAACTTAGGGGCTCACTTGAGAAGCGATTAACGTTGTGTCTTGATACAGGTTTGCTGCAATAATTATAACAATAGTCATATTAACAATCATAACAACAAGCCAGATAATATTGTACATATTCTTTACGTATTACTATTATGAATAATAATCATATGTACTATCAGATCGCGTAAAAATCTAAGTTATATCTGTTTGTCCTATTTTCCCGTACACGTATTACGTCCCTTGGCAATGAAATGTCAACAAGTATCATTCTGCGTGCCATAGAG